>JACXGM010010320.1:13940-26531 GCA_016801145.1 Umbra pygmaea | reverse complement strand
CACACACACACACACACACACACACACACACACACACACACACACACACACACTACTGCATTGATGATATGAAACACACACAACTGCACTGACAGTGAGAAACACACACACACACGCACATACACATACACACATATGCATTTTTGTTTTTATGCCTAACTCTAAACCTAATCGGTAATGCCTTAACCTAATAGTAACCCCAATTATATCCCTATGCCCACTAGTAAGTTTTTCCTAACCACTGAGCCATAAATCGCAATTCCCCTCATGGGGCAATCCGCACTAAATCAAATTTGTCCCCACAAGGTCTAAATTTACAAGTCTTTGTGAGGTTTATGTATGGTTGTGGGGCAATCACCGAAATTTCTGGGCCCCACAACTATACATTAACAAGGGTGCACACACACACACACACAAACACACACACACATAGTTCTCCATGGTTTTTATCATCTATGGAATTTTATGCAGGCCAATTAAGCGTGATAAGCAGATTGCCTTCCTCCATTGTGGCTCGTGTGTTATGATCAATCCAACGTGTACTGGTGTTCTGGGTAATTGCAGCGCAGTGGTCCTCTCAAAAGCACCAGATGGTGAGACTGTTAAATTATCATCCGTCTTGGTTCTGGGCTTTTGGATGAATACATTCACTGAGTTCATAAAGAGAGAAGAATTTAAACTAAAAGAGAATAAAAAGGCTACCGCTCAGAATTGTGGGTATGATTCCCTGGGACACGTGCCCTTAATACAGGATGTGCATGCTTGAATGGAATGCCATATTATGTTATTTATGTCTGGTGTTTGGATGAGTGTGGGTTCTCGCTCCAAATTCAGCACCTGTCTAACAACACATCCGATTTCTACAGATATTACGATCAGGTGTTGTTATTTCCAAGATCTAAATGCATAATAGATAGTGTTTATGTGGTTTTTTGTTTGGATGCATATCCGTACAGAATTGCTGAGCTGGCCCGAGGTGGAGAGGCTGTTCAGACAGTTTGTGTTTGAGAGCATTCCCCTGACCTCACTGGACCAGAGTGGCCTACTGACCGCAGCTGCCTCCCCACAACCAACCTGCCTACCCTGGGATGATCCGGTCTGCTTCGCCAAGCGTTACCTCAGACACAGCAACACAGCATCAGGTACAGACATTGTGCTCTGACTCCACTTGGTCCAAAGATGAAGAGTCATTTTACTGGTTTAATGGTTTACAATGTGCTACTTGTTGACACAGCTAGCTAGCCACTATGAACATGTTGACCCACATAGAAGATTACATGTAGCTAAACCTTATTCCTTATATACATTCATGTACAGTACATGCAATTGCAAGCGTCTGCAGATGGTAAATACACAAATTAGGTACTTCAACACTGAACACACAGCTAGCCAGAAGCATAGTGCCCTGTATTCAACTGCTGGGTTGCTTCTAAAGCTAAGCAGGGTCAGGCCTGGTTAGTCCCTGGATGGGAGACCAAAGCTGCTGGAAGTGGTGTTGAAGGGCCAGTAGGGGGCACTCTTCCCTCTGGTCTTAAGATCATTCCCAATGCTGCAGTGCATTGATGGAAACATCTGCCCTGCATAGGCTCCAATCTTTCAGATGGGACGTTAAACGGGTTTCTGGACTCTCTGTAAAGATTTAAGGGCACTATTCTTAACCCCGGTGTTCTGGGCATATTTCCATTCTGTCCTTAATACCATCATGTTAACCTAATCATCCCCAGCTTTCACTTGGCTCTTTCATCCCCTTCCCTCCCCCACTGCCCCCCAGGCAGTTACTATAAATGAGAAGCTGTTCTCAGTCAACTTGCCTGGTAAAATAAAGGTAAACTAACTACCTAACTGATACTGGTCCAGAACATGAAGAGTCATTTCACTGACTCCTCTTGGTCCAGAGAATAAGGACTAATTTAACTGACTCATTGTTTCAGAAGATGAAGAGTAATTTCACTGAGTCATATTGGTCCAGACGATGAAGAATGATTTCCTTGACCCATGTTGGTCTAGAAGATAAAGGTTAATTTCACTGACATATGTTGGTCCAGAAGATTAGCCTTCTATTGTTGATGGTGTATATGGAAACAACAAATAAATCGATATGTAAACCAGGCCCCCAATGTCTCTTTTGGAATCATGTTTCTTTTGAAATATTAGTTAGGGGTCATTACCCTAACTTTGAATACCGCTGTGTTTTCTAATGATATGCTTCTCTACAGAGGAGGTGTTCCAGGGTGACGAAGTTGAGGACAGGTCGTCTGAGTTAATGGATGTGACTGAGATTCAGAGGAGCCATCTGCGATCACTCAATAACTGGCACTACACTGAACACCATGATGCCAATGTCTTTTCACAGGTCAGTATTTCAACAAACACCTGTTCACTGTATTGTTTGCCTTGCTCTTCTGGCGATCATTAGTGAATACAGAGCAGAGGTTGTTTTGTAGAGATGTTATGCCTTATTGTCAGAGTGGAGTAAGATTAGGGAGAGAGTTGCTCAAAGAGCGGTGGGCCAGATTTGCAGCAGCAGTACATGTGAATTGAAGGCTTGACAACAGTGTTGTGACCGACCTGCTTTTTTCCTCTAGATCCTTCAGTCGGCTTCTCAGTTGTACAGCTGCATGGACACCTTCCTCGGTAGTCTGGACAACTCCCTATTCATCATCTGTCACAACCCCATGAGCTCTCAGAGACAGTGCAAGGAACTGTGGGACGTGGCCCTTCACACAGATGTCGGGTTTAGGTGCGAGAACAAAACAAAATAAATACAACTTCTGCAATAAAGCAGTAGCATTTTGGAGTTATATTAATGCAAAGCTACTTTTTTAATGCATATTATTTATCTTTTTCAATATATAGAATTGTATCATATAATGTTATTTAAAAATAGTCCAAAACCACTTAGAATTTGCTTGAGTTGAGTTATGAAAAAAAACTGTTTTTTTTATTGAAAGCTTTGAACTTTACAATATAGTAAATGTTAAAAATGTTTCTCTTTTTTCTCGCCCCTGTAACACTGACAATGACCCAACCACCGTCCCAATCTCCAAAGAAATCACCCCCGCCCCAGTCCCCTCACACATACACACTCCCTCTCTCTTGCCCACAGCGACTGCACCCAGACAGCCAACTATCTAATCTCCACCTAACCACCCAGCCCAATCCCTTTCGAAACACCCACCCAGCTCGACCCAACAGCCCGACTGAGACCAAAACAAACCCAACCAAGACACATACACGCTATCAGAGTAAAGCGTAACTTTCCTCATTTTAACTTTTCACTATTCTGTTTGCTATTGGCAGGAGGTACCTTGAGCACGTGGCTGACTCCATCTCTGACTGGACAAGAGAGGAGGAGGCCAAGTGGCTAGCTGTGCAGGCCAGAGGAGCGTTGGATCATCTGAGAGCACCCACCCCCTCAGACTCAGACAGAAGCAGGACAGAGTCGGCTAAGAGCACTAAGAAGGGCACAGTTGCTAGTAGGTCACGTCTAAATGCCATTCAAATCCTTGTTGCAGTCAATCCATGGATATAGCACAGTATTGGGGTCTGTGTGGCCTAGTGAGCTAAGTTGCTGTATTGCAGGACAAACTACATCATGATACTCAGCCTGACTATGGGTTCTCTGACTTTCCCTGGACCTCCAGCAGAAGGCAGTGCAAATTGGCAAAGCTCTGCCCTGGATTTGGAATAGTCGGCTGGGCGACATGTGGTTGGATGAACCATGTTTTACTCTGACGAGTGGTGGGCCAGTTACAGTCCTGGACATATTAAAACAGGTGACAGTGGGCTGAAATGGACTGGCTGTTGCATCCGCAGCAGCGCAAAACTGCGCTCTGGCCCGGCCGTCAAATTGAGAGAGTTCCTCTATATTTAGATGAGGAGAAACCCAGAGTGAATGACTAACATGGGGAGCGACAGATACAGCGTGCGTGCGCGCCACCCCTCCGCCGGCCGTTCCATCCAAAGTCCCAGGACGAATTTTTGTCCCAGTCAATCCCTGACTCCAAGGAACTTGAAATCAGCAACCCTCTCAACAGCGTCACTGTTGAGGAGGATGGACATGTTCAAGCTTACTCACTTTGTAGTCCACAATCAGTTCTTTTGTTTTTCTTGACATTGAGGGAGAGGTTGTTAACCTTGCACCACGCCGCCAGTGCATTGACCTCCTATCTGTAGGCTGACTCGTCATTGATTGGTGATCAGGCCTACAAATGTAGTGTCATTCGTGAATTTGGAGCTGCAGGTGACTACACTGTCATGGGTGTATAGTGAGTACACAGCCCTGTGGGGCCTCTGCGTTGAGGACTTTTGTGGACGAGATGTTGTTGCCCACCTTCACCAACTGGAGGCTGAATGGAAGTTTAGGATCCATTTGTAGATGTTGGGGTTAAAGCCTAAGGCCATGAGCTTTTAATGAGTAGAGAGGGCATGATGGTGCTCACGGATGTTTTCCTAGTGTCTAGGTGGGAGAGAGCGGTGTGCATCGCCGCAGCGATGGCATCGACTGTAGATCTGTTAGGGTGGTCGGCAAATTGAAGTTGGTCCAGTGTGTTGGGAAGGTAAGAGACAAGTTGATATTTGATTAGCCTCTCAAAGAACTTTATGATGACAGAGGTGAGTGCTACGGGATGGTAGTCGTTCAGCTTCGTTACCTTCCCTTTCTTTGGAACAGGGATGATGTTGGATTTCTTCAAGTGGAGTGGAATGTCGGTCTGGTGGACATTAAAGATGTCGGTGAATAACTCTGCTAATATATCAGCGCACACTCTCAGGACCCTGCCGGAGATTCCATCTTGCCCAGTAGCCCTGCATGGGTTAATATATTTGATGGACTTAAGTACATCCTCCATGGTGACTAGGCATTTCCGTGTACATTTGCTAATGTAACTGCGCCCTCTTCTCACACTGGCATATAAAACTTTGGTTGCCTATTTTAAAATCCTAGATGTGATGGGCGTTTAGTCCAACCAACCCGCTGGTGTCGTGGGTATGACTTGTTTCACAAAAATTCTTGGGACAAGTGCCTCAAGTCTGTAAATCACAAGAACTGAAAGATTTCCGAGACTCACACAGACTACACTGTGCCAGTAACTGATTACTGATCTCGCACCAAGGGGAATAATATATTTTTGTACTGTATGACAGGGTCCAGCAGCTTGACACTAAATTATCAGTGTTTGGTAAGCTGTCCTGAGCCTGGTGTTTGGGAACCCTGCCCTAGACTTATTAGCATTTTGGTCATTTAGCAGATGCGCTCAGTCAGAGCGATTAAGTTAGACTACAAAAATCATGGCGCTAATGTGTTCAGTGAGGAGTGTAAGTAGTATTAGTGTCATAGTTACCTGCATGGTGTTCTTGACGCTTCTCCACACACACACACACACACACACACACACACACACACACACACACACACACACACACACAATTTGCCAATAGTGTCCCTGTGTATCTGAAGCATCTCCTCCTAGCTCTCCGTTGATCCCAGAGGAAGGCGGTCCAGACCAGTACATCAGAGAGGACTCTCTCAAAGTACGTGCCTTACCTTGCTTTGTCCCCCCCCATTATACACTGTGTGCACAATTATTAGGCAAGTCAGTATTTTGACCATGTCATCATTATTATGCATATGTTTCAACTCCAAGCTATATAAACTGGAATGGTTATTAGGTTTAAGCATTTTAGGAAATGTGTATTTGTGCAATGGGGGAGGGTGTGGCCTAAGGAGATCAACACTCTATATTCAAGGTGTGCATAATTATTAGGCATATTTTGTTCATCAGGCAAAATAGGCATAAAAAGAGATTTAACTGACTCAAAAAACAAGTCAAAATTTGGATCACTCTTGAAATTGCTACGATATTGGGGCGTGATCACAGAACCATCAAACGTTTATTTGCAAATAGTCAACAGGGCCGCAAGAAACATCTTGAGGAAAAAAGATACAAATTAACTGCCAAAGATTCAAGTAGATTTGAGAATTTACCAGGAACCCATTATCTTCCAGTGTTTACATATTCCAGAACTGCAACATACCTGAAGTGCCCAGAAGTACAAGGTATTCAGTGCTCAGATACATGGCCAAGGTAAGGAAGGCTGAAACCCGACCACCACTGAACAAGGTGAATCTGAATCTGAAGGTTTTATGGACTGATGAGATGAGAGTGACTCTTGATGGACCAGATGGATGGGCCGGTGGCTGGATCAATAACAGGCACAGAGCTCCACTCTGATTCAGATGCCAGCAAGTTGGAGGTGGGGTACTGGTATGGGCTGGTATTATTAAAGATGAGCTAGGTGGACCATTTTGGGTTGAAAATGGACCCAAACTCAATTCTCAAACTTAGAAGACGCTTTCTTCAAGCAGTGATACAGCATCAGCGCATCCATCAAAGTACCCCACTGCATGGCTAGCCAGTAAAGGCCTTGAAGAAAAAGGAATAATGACATGGCCCTCTTCCTCACCTGACCTAAACCCTATTGAGAACTTGTAATCTCTTCTTAGATTTACGGTGAAGGCAAACAGTACACCTCTTTGAACAGTGTTTGGTAGGCTGTGATTGCTGCTGCACAAGAAGTTGTTTGTCAACCGATCAAAAAACTGACAGACTCCGTGAATGGAAGGCTTGTGACTGTTATTGAAAAGAAGGGTGGCTAAATTGGTCAATGATTTGTTTTGAGGTGTCAGAAATATGTATTGGTCAATTTTGACCCACTTTAACAGATGAAAATGGGGAGATGGGGAAACTTTTAATTTTTTCCATTTAGTTGCATTATTATTCTGCACAATAATAGTTACCCAACAATTGTGCACACATAGATATTCTCCAAAGAAAGCACAAACCTCACTTTTACTTTCTTAACTATTTAGGTTTGAGGTTCCTTTACATTTTCAATAAACTGTGAACACTGTAGTTGTTTAATAATAAAGTTAATCTTCAAGAATACAACTTGCCTAATAATTGTGCACACAGTTTATATCATTCAAATGCTCGTTCTCTGGTTTAAATCGTCAAACTGATAAAAAGTGAAATATTTATCACCTTGCCCTTGAGCAAGACACTTAAAACGAAATTGCTCCTGCAAGTGGCTCTGTATAAGAGTGTCTGCTCAATTACCAAGTTTATAATGTGCTTATGATGTTGTTTTAAAACAAACCTCTTACTAGGCTTGGAAAATACAGCAGGAGAGATTAAAGGAAGACGAGATGAAGAAAACAAAGAAGGAAAATGTAGGGATCGGGGTCAGTTCGGTGAAAGGATTGGAGCGCAATGACTCTTCCAGAGAGCACAAGAAGTCACCATCACCCACAAAGAGGAGCCGTGAGGACGTGTCTAAAACCCATGATGTGGATGTGAGAAACCCTGGAGACGACAGAGACCACCTGCAGTTGCCCAAGGTCTTCAGTTTGGCCTTCCACATAGATATGTTTTAATGTGGTGATATCTGGTCTTATAGAGGTGATGTATGAAGTGACTCAGTGGCTTGTTGTGTAGGAGTTCACTGGTTACAGCATGGATGGACAGCTCATCCAGGTCTCAGGACAGGTCCAGTCCCTCTACCCCTCTGATGGAGCCCACATCCAGGTGGAAACCATCCACTTTGTCCAGGGTGAATACACCAACACACAAATACGTAAAAAACACTAGTGGGATAATCACCTTCTTTGTTCACACGTTGGTCCTCCAAGTGTTGTCTGTTTCCAGGATCGACGCTCATCAAAGTGTGTGTGATGAAGGACAAGCACCATTTCTACACCCACATCACTCAACCAAACAGAGACCAGCATGAGATCCCGAAGAATGCCATCCCCATGGTGACACAGTGTCAGACCAATAGGAGTGTGGCACTGGGCTCCTTCTCAGCCATGCTGAGTAACGGCATGCACCTGTCGTACAGTCGCTACGGGCCCACGGGAGAACGTGGTAAGGGCACCTAGCGTCATCTCAAGTCTTCAGACACTTTGTTTTATGCGATTGTGCTCATAAAGACTAGTTGGTTGTGGGTTTGATTCCCATGGGGGCCAATATAACACACATTAACTTCCTACTTACTGTTGGTCAATGGATAACACTCTGCTATGTAGACCTAGTATGGTACAGCAGGGCTGCTGTCTTCTGTGTGAGACTGTCTTTAAAGCTGTAAAGTGAATGTGGTTGATGACTGTAGTACAGATGGATGCTGGTCTGACCTCTAATCCTGACAAGACCTTGGACTCCACCGTCTCCACTGTCCCCTTGGACCTCCTCTCCCCTACACCCAGCCCTCAGAGGGTTCCTCCAGCCAAACAGACCACGGAGCCCCTTCCGAACACAGAAGACAACCAGCAGGTGCATCCCGGTCCAGACCTTCCAAATGCATAATACCGTTGATTCTTACCATTGACCTCTTACATGGATTAGTGGTTATAATCCATTTAAACAGGTTGAACCGTAATTCATTTACAATATTATTTAGTTATTCAGCCTGTTATTGAGGGTCTATTTCAACTTAAAGGTTTATTTTCTTGATATTATAAAAAGAAACCATACTTTTCTTGTTAAAGTAACTACTCTCTTTGTTTCCTGCTTCTTCTGTACTGCTGCGTCCTGCCCAGGCCAGAGAGTGTTTAAGTCACGCAGCGTCGCCTAGCAACGTCTCGTTCCAGAGCCTCACCATCTCCACCCCCGGCGCCCTGGTGCTGCAGTTCCTCAGCGACCAGGCTGATGGTCAGTGTCTGTGTTCTATGGTTCTACATCAATGTGTGTGTTATTGTATGTTCTATGTCTGCTATATCTGCATCCTTCTACAGGCACGAGATCAGAGGATCACAAGGTGATGGTGAGACAGAGCTTCCCCCTGCACTGCAGCGACGGTGAACAGTCCCACGTTAGGGACCCCAGGCTCCACGCCGAACTCTCCAGGGTCATCACTCCTCAGGGCTCCGTGGTCAAGAACATGAGAGACGGTTCCACACAGGTACTGCTGGAAAAGCATCCACACAAATATGAGAGACGGTTCCACACCGGTACTGCTGGCAAAGCACAGGGAAACATGCAAGCATCCACACAAACATGAGAGACGGTTCCACACAGGTACTGCTGGAAAAGCACAGGGAAACATGCAAGCATCCACACGAACACACACACACCTTAATGGATCTGTCTCATGTTTTTACTGACCTCTGCATTGGGCAATCAAAGAGAAGACATATTAAAATATCTTTGTGTTTAGTGGAGATAGATTTTAGCAGTTTATGTTATCCCCATAGACTGATTTCCCTACTTTATTTCACATGACATCGTATGTGTGACATCTGATGTCTGAATGTTTAGAGGAAAACATATTAATAATAATAATAATAATAATAATAATACATTTAATGATCATTTTATTAACATCATGTACTGTATCATGTAACGTTTGTTATTCAAACAATTTCATGAACAGAAACCCATTTTACTTATCTCCTAACCCTAACCATTAACCTAACATTGACTTCAACAATTTATAGTTAGTATTCTTAACCAGACCTAACCACAATGCCTAAACCCAAAAAGTAACATTAATTCTAACACCCCATTGTAAGGTTTACCATAAACGCAACCCCTAAACATTTTTCCTGGTAGATACCAGAACTGAAGGTATTCTGGTAGATACTCTACCAGGTAGAAATGTTCTGATTCTTAAGGTTTAACGATTTCTTTTTAAGACCTGGGCCCGTATTTATCAAGCTTCTCAGAATTACTCATAAAAACACTGCTAAGACTTAAGAGTAAGCAAATTCTTGGCTCAAAGCTGCCCTTAAAAGTAAATTATCAAACATTACGGTCCTACTTTGAATGAAATGTAGGACTAAATTGTGTTAGTCTTAGAGCTGATTCACAACACTTTGCTGTGCCACAAACCGGATTTTGGATGACGACATAGGAAAGGACCAATCTGTCACGATGGCCAGGACTGAACAGGGCTCTCGTGGCAGCTAACCTGATGGTGATGGAATATTTGTTACATGTATTGAATATTATTTACTGTGTTTGTGTATGTGTTTTGTTAGGCGCCAATCTCTGGGCACTGGAAGAGCGGTAGGCACTTGGTTACTCATTGCGCATGAATGCTGCACTAGTTAACTATCCACACCGGTGCGTAATGAGTAATCAAGATGCTTATTAATACCAGCGTTCCGGAGGTTTGGTGCGCATTATTGTGAGTCTTACTCCTGAGAAGGGAAGACATGGGAGTATTGTATTCTGAGTTCTGTGCTGTTGGGGTCTACCTATAGTGAATTATTGATGTTCATTTGAAACTTCACCTCGTTATGTGTCGTACAATATGTGAACGTCATTGTTGAACCAGGCGTACTCTGTATTTTACTGTCTGTCCACGTTAGCGCACTTGTATGTATTATGTAGATGTGCAGTTCCAATGCACTATGTTATTTCAACAGTACCAGCTCAGACCGTATTACCATGTCTTTTGTTCATTAAACATCAAGAACGCTCCTCCCTGCTCTGGTCTCCACTTCTCACCACACAATAACATCTGTGACACAGTCACTGAATAGATGTACCTTGTTTAAGAATAATCGCAGATAAATTCACATTCAATGGTGACATTCCTTTATTTGACAATAAAGAATTTTAAACAGAATCCATGATGATATACAAATTGTAAATTAAAGATAAAAAAGTTTCCAACACGTTTTCCACTGTTTCTGAATTACAAATTTCAAACCAGTGTGCAGTTAACTGACCTGCCTATATATAGCCTAGAATTAATGATATAATCATAGCCACCATGGATTCCAAAAGAAAACTGAACTGGAGGGAAGAAGAAACAATACTGCTTGCTGAAATATTCAAATTTCTGAGGGTAGAATGTGGAATCTGTGCTTCCACTGGCCAATCCCTCTCAACCACACTTCGTGTGATACGATGTGCCCTGTGAAGGGATACGACATTGAAACCTTACTTATCGCCTATATTAGGATACAGTGTTCTATTAATAAACTATGAAACATTTGTGTATAAATAGCTTACAAAATAGGCTACCTGTTGTAGTTCATTTGGGCTTCTGTCAGTGGCATATGGAAAGGGGTGAGCAGCCACCGACATAATAGGTATCCTTTATCTCCTATAAAGGATAAAATGTCTTTCAAACAGCTGCTTCAGGCCACTTTCATTCAATTTCTGCGCGTCATAGGTAGACCAAGGCCATTTGGGTACCACGTCCAAAATGTTTTTTTTGTAACTCAGACTTTATTGATTTTTAGCATAAACAATAAAGAACAAAAAAACGTAGCACAGTGTCAGTGGGATACATGTTCTTAGAAACAATACTCATGTGTCTCTGGCATCAAAGTTTTCGGTGGTGACTCTGCATTGTGATTGGCAGTCTGTCCATTTTTCGATTTTCTTATTGTATTTTGTTAGCTGGAGTCTCAATTGATACGTCAGTCTTTCCATGTTGAGTATCTCCTCGACTACGTCCAGCCAGCTCCTCAGTGTGGGAGGGTCCACTCTGCTGCATTTTCTGGTGATTGCCTTCTTGGCCGCCGCCAACAGAATTTTAACCAAGTATCCATCTTGATGCTGTACTTTTCCGCTGTCAGGTTACACAGATATAATAACTCACATGTCTTTGGTAGTTCATATCCCAGTATTATTTTCAATTCCAACCACACATCTTTCCAATAATTCCTGATTTTAGTACATTCCCAGAAAACATGGGTTTGACCTATGTTTTGCTCCCCACACCGTCTCCAGCATGTTTGTTGTGTATTAGAAAATGTGCTCTTTGTTTTGGGAGTAATAAAGAACCTGATCAAATTTTTCCAGCAAAATTCTTTCCACATCCTGGAGTTGGTAGTGGTTCGCTGTACTTCACATATGTTAAACCAGTCCTCCTCAGTTAATGGTATTTAACTTTCTTTTACTCATCTGTCCCTTATATACAGTGTAGAAGTTCCTCTGTTCTTCTCTAGGCCCTGGTACATTGCTGAGACCACCTTTCCAGTATTGCTTCTATATGCATTACATAGTGTTATAGTTACTTTGTTCAGCTCCTGAGGAAGATCTGGTTTTATGGTTTTTTCAAAGACATCTCTAATTTGGTAATACCTAAACTGGTCATAATCCTCCAGTCGAAATTCACTCTACAGTTTTTGAAAGCTTTTAATTTTGCCCTGATCAATTATTGTGCATATTTCTGTGATTCCCTTATTTATTCATTGTTCATAAATACTATCCATTGCCCCTGGTTTAAATTTAGAATCACAAATTGGCCAGCTCAAAATTTTGATTTCTCTCTCAATTGTATTTCCTAATCACTATAAACCAGATATCCAGAGTGAATTGAGTAATTGGATCAAGCATATTCTTATATTTTTTAAACATGTCCCTGTTTGCAATCATATATTGAATATGGTAACCCTCTATTTTTAATTCAGTATCTTTCCACCTTGCAGTATACTCGGGCTCACACCAATACACCAAAGGTCGAATCTGTGCGGCATAGTAATATTCTAAGAGGTTTGGTAAGGCTAACCCTCCTCTGTCCCTAGGAATCTGAAGAGTTGTGTACTTTATCCTTGGCCTTCCCCCCCCCCCCCCC
>JACXGM010010320.1:0-13840 GCA_016801145.1 Umbra pygmaea | reverse complement strand
ATTTTGTACAGTTTTTTTTAAGTTGGTACTAATAATTACACCTAAGTATTTTTTTTTTGCTTCCCATTTGAATTTATATGCTTGTTGAATGGCTTGGGGTGGGGTATAATTTATAGGTAGTACCTGTGTTTTTGTCATATTGAGCTTATAACCTGACAAGTAATTAAATTTATCCAGTCTTTCCATAAGTCTTGGAAGACAAACATCCGGTTATTTTAGACTGATCATAACATCGTCTGCAAAAAGCCCAATTTTATGTTCCGTGCTCTTCACCTCTATCCCTGCTATACCTTCATCTTCTCTTATTGCTTGGGCCAAAAGCTCGAAAAAAAAATCGCAAAAAGAGTTGGTGATAAGCAACAGCCCTGTCTGGTAAATCTTTCCAGTTTGAACCAGTCAGTGAGACTGCCATTTATTTTAATTCTAGCCTTCAAGTCTTGATATAGTGTTTTAACAATGTTTACTGAGTCTGCATCAAAACCACATTTGTCTAAAGTAAGGTATAAAAATTTCCAACTAACGCTATCGAAAGCCTTTTCTGCGTCCAAGCTGAGCAGCAGTACACTTTCTCCATTTTTTTTTACTTCTTCAATTATATGTAAAGTCCTCCATATATTGTCTTGTGTTTGGCGTATTTCAATAAAGCCACATTGATCTTCGTTAATTAGTTCTATCATAAAGGTTTTGAGTCTCTTAGCTAGGATGGTTGTAAATATCTTAAAGTCACAATTTAATATTGATATTGGCCTATAGTTTTCACAGAATTCCTTGTCTTTCCCCTCCTTGGGAAGCACCGTGATTATGGCTTCTTTCCAAGAGGGGAGAATCTTACCTTTTTTAAAGTTTCATTGAATGCTGCTAATAACATTGGACCCCACATCCAAAATGTTGTAGTCTGCATCAAACTCAACTTGTGTGTTGATGCTGTGGTACCTCTTCTTGTTCATATAAACATTCTCGTTTATGCTGGGAGCAATTAACTTTATATGAGTGCCATCCATTGTGCCTACTACTAGTCTTGGGAAGCCGGCTATTTGCATGAATTGTGTTTGCTTCTGTTGGATTATGCAGGGTGTTGTTGGGAAGTCAATGAAACTCATGACAATGTGTGGAGCTGTAAGTGCTATAATTGTTTCCATGACAATTCTGTTTATTGATGGTTGTGATGGTCCAAATAATCAGAATTGCATTGCTGCAAACGAAGCATAATCACCACCTTTAATTCATCTGAAAAATCATTGCTGCTTAAATTCACTGGTGAAATGACGTTCCTCACTAAATCGCTGATGAAGATGATGCCTGCTCTGTCCAAACAATACTGCTTAATTAACTGCGTTTTAAATAATTCAAAACATTCTTCTCCTAAAAGATTTGCACATGTCTCTGTCACCTCAGTGCCATCACAAGCCCCTACTGGCAACTCCCAACCACTTGAGACCTCACAAGTTGTCTTAAATAACTGGGAGAGTAAGAGTGGTTCTTAGCTTTAAGAAATTTGATATCTTGCTTTTATACTTAAATTTGAGAGTAGGAGTACATTTTGTGAATTCTCAGCACTTAAGATTAAAATGGCACTTTGAGAAGCTTGATAAATATGGGCCCTGGTTTTTAGACCTGGTTCAGACACACACATCTATGGTGTCCCAGTGACAGTTTAAGCCTAGTTCGATGTTGCTTGTTTTTTTTGTCCAAGTCTAGGCTTAATCTGTGTCCACAAAACCAGCCCATACTGTTAGCTGTGTCCTTTTGTCTCTGGTGTGTCTCTGTAGGTTCTGTTTCCAGATGGTTCCATCAGTACCAGTCCAGTTACAGGACCCGACCAAGACATGAAGGGTAAACTCTGTAACCAACAGATCCACTAGCAATTAATCCTAAATCCTTTAGGTGTTGAATTGCTCATTGAAAGTGTACATTTTAAAAGGATTAGTTTTACAAAGTAGGATTATATATTTGCTTTTGTTTAAGCCATGTGCACCATTTACCCTTGTGTTATTGAGCAGGCATGCTGAGTTCCAAGCCGAGCATGGGGGCTGACCAGGATCAGAGTGACCCAGAGCCCAGGGAGGACCAGCAGGCATTGGGACAGACCCAGGCCAGACAGGGGGCCTACTGGATCACCACCACCCCGTCCGGCCACAGAGTGGTCTCCATGGGAGACCACACCCTCGTTCCAGCCCCTGTCATGTCCTTCAAAGCCACAGACCTAGTCAGCCAATCTGTACGTTACAGCTTTTTGTCTTCATAAGATTCATCTTATAAATCAGAGTTTAGATAATACAAATACATATGTAATTTAAAATTTCATATGAATAAACTGATATAAAACTAAATGTAACAACTTGTAACAGTTTGGTTTTATACAAATTGCAACCTGCAGGTCTATCCGGTGCCCATGTAATAATAATTATTACTATTATTTTAACTCAGATGTTGATATGGCAGCCTGAAGGCAAGTGTGAGGTGTGAAATTTTTCTAAGACAAATGTAAAAAGATATATTTATATATAACACTATAAAAGCATTTCTAAACAAAATCTCTGCCAACGAGGAGGAAATGTCAGCTCGCCCGCTTCTTCCTGGTTTCAGTCTGGGTGCATTTAAATTGTAAAAAACAAAATGCCGACTTATTTTTCCAACTTTCATTTTGCAATGGTATTTTGTGTTTAGAAACGATTGACTTAAGAAAGATACAGCTTTTTTTGACACATTGAACCTTAGCCATTTTGAACCACATTGCCCTCTCACCAGCACTTCGTCCTCATTGGATATAGATGTCAGAAAAGGTATGTTTTAAACCAAACTGACATTTATCATACAAAATGTATATGTTATGTACCAAAATAATTGTGAAAGAAAATTTGTTTTCCATGCAAATAATCGTTATTTTACATTAATGTGGACATTCATGTGGACAGAGTAATATAACGTTATGCTGTAGAAATTGCGCAAGCTCGACTGTGCACTCGCTAAATGAGAGCCCTGCCTGACAAGAGAGTCAAATAATTACTTTAAACAATTTAGAACATAGACAAATTATAGAATTTCATCATTGTTCCCCTTTATAATGATTGCATACTTTCCCATCACACATTCCATGGGAAAACATATGATTGGGAACCTGGATTGACTAATGGCTAGGGTGGGGGTCCTGGGCCAAAAACAGGTTGACCCTTGGCCTAAAGGCTAGTGTTCCAGTGCTACTCAGCTGTTGATTTGGAAGCCTGAAGGCTATTGTTCCAGTGCTACTCAGCTGTTGATTTGGAAGCCTGAAGGCTATTGTTCCAGTGCTACTCAGCTGTTGATTTGGAAGCCTGAAGGCTATTGTTCCAGTGCTACTCAGCTGTTGATTTGGAAGCCTGAAGGCTAGTGTTGCGGATATATGCTGACCTGTTTGTCTTTGTGAGCAGGTTGTGATCACACGTGAGGACAAAGTAGTGTCTGTGCTGGACAAAGATGGAACACTGATTGTGGACCACGCAGATGGAACCAGAATCACTACCCAGTATGAGGAGAAAGTGACCGAAGTAGACCAGGAACACCTTAACACAGGTACCAGTTCCCACTGACAATATGGAGAGGCCTAACCAAAACACAGAGCCTTAACCCTAAGGCCTAACCATTAATCCAGGTGACTAACCATACATTTACCACAGAAACCTAATCCTAACCTTAATCTAATAACCTAAACCCTTAACCCACATCCTTAGTCCTAACCTTTAATCCAGAAGCTTCACACTGACCTTCACCCAAAAGCCCAACCCTAATATTTAACCTAGAGGTTTGAAGTGTGTAGGAAGGATTGTGAATGGTGATAGTACTCTACATATCTTTCATGTCAGGTCAAATTCAGATATATCAGTTATATTTTCTAAGAAAATGCATTCGAAAATGTTCTAAAGTTTCTTAATGTTATGTTAGTTAGTGATGAAAATTTAATAGGATTTTGTTTTTAATTCCTGGAGATACATGGTTTTCACTCAACACTGACAGTATTTTGTTAACAGGACATTCGTCTGGCAGCAGTGTGTACCATAAGAAGAAGGTGGTTACGGTGCAACGACAGGGGTTTGCCACGGTGGCCATGTCCACAGAGGACAGGCAATGCAGTGTATTTTTCAGAGACAACACCATCATCACCGCTGCCTGCAATGGAACCTACTGTGTAAGTGACTCATTGACTAGAAAAGGGTCTTAATGTGTATGGCAACAGCTTACTTCCAACTCCTTATTTAAAATGTCAAAAGGAAATGATGAGCGCACAGAAATCATATCTTCAGTTTACTTGTTGAATCAGCTACTGTAGTATCACAGTTTAATGTAAAGGTCTAAGCTCCTGACTTCAGACCACGCATTCCCCCTCATCTGACTGTCTGTGCCCTCCCTCTCTGTCGCCCCCTACCTGTCTCCATAAGCCTCTCCTACTGTACTGTCATAAAAAATAATAATTGAAAAACCTTAAACAAAATAATCAAATATTTCAGATTGAAATCTTAGCAGCCTGTGTCTCGGTGTCCGCTCTAGGTGTATCCTTCCAGTGTTGGTCTGCTGTGGATCAACCAGGACGGTAGTAGTGTGTACACGTCAGACCCAGAGCAGAGCCCAACCCTGGATATGGCCAGCTGGAGCTCCAGAGTGCAGCCCGGTCAGTACATGATGAACCACACCATCACCAACGCTGCAGACAAGCTGTGTGAGGTCACTGACTTCCATGGAAATCACTTCCAGGTAGGTTTTCTGACTTCAAAATTGTAGTATTTCATAAAAAAGTATTAGTTAGAACCTCCAGTCCAATTCAGCCCGTAAATCTTTTTTTAATGTAGTTTTTGATTTTCATTATTTACAGAATATGGTTCTGTGTGTTGTCGGAACAAATATGAATTATCCAATCTTACAAAAAGAATCCTGATGTAAAGTGGTGTGTATCATAGTGAGATCTGTCGTACAGTCTGAAACTTTTTATCAATACATTAAACTATACTAAGCTTGGGTTCAGAGGATTACAGCTGAGTTGAGCCAGATTCATTAGAAAAACCTGTGTGATACAGTGGATTAGGAAACTTCACGATAGGATCACTCTTAAGGCATTTGCAGGGCACAGTTGGGTTACAGAAACAGTGTGTGTAGGTGATGGGGGGTGGCCAGACGTCTGTGGAGATCTCTGGGGCTCTGGACGGCAGCCTGGAAGAGGTAGCGCTAGATGGAGGGGATCCAGAGGCAGAGTCGGCCAAGCATGTTGGACAGGAAGTCCCCCATCTGAGGTAGGCCTCTAACTAGATTTGTTTCCCAATGTACCATACGTCAGCATCTATGTTTGTGTTCAATTTAGGCTGCTGCATTATGGGTACAGTGTCATTCTCTTTTCAAACCCAGTTGTGATGTGTCACAGCTATGATATCTGTGTGTGCTGCAGGTTGTTTGTGGCCCACCAGGACGGGTCTGGGACTGAATTGCTCCACTCCAGTGTGGTAGAGGAGTTTTTGGACCAGATCTACTCTGACCCAACTGTGGCCGTGCTCAGGGAACCTATCCCAGATCAACAGGGTATGAGTACATTATCTTACATCCATATTCACTGTAATTCACCTCCATCATACAGTCTCTCCTCTTAGTTTACCCATAGACGTGTTGTTCCTGTGCTGTAGGTGTGCTGGGTATAACGGTACTGAGGCCAGCTCGTCAAAATGTCTGGTCCAGATGGTTCATTGACAAGCAGATCAAGGACATAATTCCTGCTAACCTCATATCCAGGACCTGGGACAACCCCGCGGTCGGGGTAACTAAGAATTTGAACGAGAAAAGGTCCTTATGACCAGATCTCCCTTGAAATAGCATGTGTGATTATCCCATAATACAAATGTTAATGTTTGCTTAAATTTAAAGAAATTCTATGCACTGTTAAAAAAAGCAATATTTCACCCACTTAGAAAAAGACGTTGGGTCCCCCATTTGGGACCACACTGGGGCGGGGTCTGACCCTGAAAGAGAAGCCATGTGCTGAGCCCTGCAGGCCCGTGCTGAGCTGTCCTGATACCCTGGAGGTCCGCCAGCTGCTCCAGTACCAGCCAGTCAGCAGCCTGCTCCGCAGGACCCTGGAGACACGCCTCATGGTGCAGAAATGTCTTCAGCTAATCTTTGTAGATCGTAGAAATGGGACCTCACCATCCAGGAATTGTCTTTTCATAAATCATGGAGACATTTTCAAACGTTTTTATGCTTTTCACAGATGTTCTTTTTCACGATGAATACGTAGTGAGTTATGTACAGTGCCTATAGAAAATCATCATACCCTGTCAAAATCCTTACTTTTTGCCACATTACACCCTGGAAATTAAAATAAATTATATCTAACTTTTGCCAACTGTATTTACACATTATAACCCTCAACATCAAAGTGAAAATAACATTTACAATCTGAAAAATTATAGTAATTGGATTTGTGAAATATCTAATTTGAAGTGATTAACCCCCTTAGAGTAACCATTATAACTTGCTCATGTACAACCAGTCACTTCCCAGATCACACACCATGCTAATTGCCCCCCTCCTGAAATCAGTTGTAGAGGTTTTGATTACTTCATAAGAAAACTGTCTTTTCCATGATGGGTCCATTACTAGTAATGCATGGCAATGCAAAGAATACACCATGGTTAGAAAGCTGCTTTCAAAAGGGATCTAGGACAAAATTGTGGAAAGGCACAAGTTAGGAGAAGGATACAAAAATATTTAAAAGGCTTTAACTATGTCTCTGAGTGGTGTAGTGGGCTAAGTCTGGCATTGCATGACATTATTTGTCATACTAGTCACAGGTTCGAGCCTGACTATGGGTTCTCTGAGCCTCCTGCATGAGATTGTTGTAGCGCTGCCCAGGAATTGGGTTAGATAAATCAGATAATCTATCCTGCCACATCACTCTCCAGCAACTCCTTGTGCACAGATCTGTGGGTTAAATTCCGGAGGTATAGTTGGTGAACGTAATCATCCCGTGCATGATCTGACTAAAGGCTTCTGTGTTGAATTCCTAGCGCAAAAAGAATCGGCGGCTGGGTGACATGTGGTTGGATGAATGTGCGCACCCCTCGCCATCCCACAGATCTGTCCAAGGAGTTGCACACTGCTTGACAAGGCAGGATTAGAGGGAATTGCTAGGAGAGAAAATGTGACAAAGAATAGTAAATAATAGTAAATAAAAGCCTGCTGAGTACCGTTATGCATTGTTATGAAGTGGAAAGCGTATGGACAAATCCCTGGCCTAGATTGGGCCATCCTTCCAAACTGGATGACCGAGCCTGGAGGACATTGATCAGGGCAATTACCATGAGGCCAATGGCAACTTTGAAGGACTGCCAAGTCCTTATGGCTGAGATTGTTCAGTCTGTGCATGTGATAGCGATCTCACAAGCTTTATACAAAGCTGGCCTGTATGGCAGGGTGGCAAGAAAGAAGCCTCTTCTGAAAAAGGGCCACACTGATTCTCGTTTGCTTTTTGCAAAAAGCACTTGGAAGATTCTGATGCCATATGGCAAAAGGTTTTATGGTCAGATGAGACCAAGATTGAACTTTTTGGACTGAACTACAAGCATTATGCACACCACCCGAAACGAATCAACTCTGAAGCAACATGTTGTGGGGGTGTTTCTCTTCAGCAGGGACTGGGCAATTGGTCAGGATTGAAGGAAAAATGGATGCTGCCAAGTACACCCATATTCTTGAGGAAAACATGTGGCCCTCTGAGACAGCTGAAGATGGAAAGGTGGTTCACCTTCCAGCAGAACAACAACCCTGAACACACCACCAAAAATACTAAGCAGTGACTTAAGGATAGGAAGGTGAATGTGCTTGAGTGGCCAAGTGAAAGCGCTGACATAAATCCAATAGAAAATCTGTGGATGGACTTGAAGACAGCAGTCAATCGGCGTTCACCATGAATCTAACGATTCTACAAGGAAGAATGGGCAAATATTCCCCAATAGGTGCGCAAAGCTAATAAAGGACTATCCAAAAAGACTGCTGACTGTTATATAAAGCACAGTGACAATGTGGTTCTACAAATATTAAATTCATGGGACTGATCACTTTTAAAACTGTTATTCTAGGTATTCTATTCTTTTTTTGTAGGTTTCCGAACTGTTGCCTTTATGTTACATGAATGTGGTGAGGCAGAATATGCAAATAAATCTGGAACATAAATATATATATTTTTTTTGTTTATATTTATTTCTGTAAGGCAAATACAGTGAGTATTTCAAAGGGAAATGATGATTTTCAATAGGTACTGTAGTTTCACTCCTTACGTGTGTTTGTACATTTAAATTATTTCAGGAGATATTTTCCTATTTTTCCCCCTCCATTGAAAATTGACCCCATATCATTGTACCACCATGTGAGCTTAAAGGGGCCATAATAGCAGGAATAGTGTGAAAACCCTATAAAACATAACAGCAACACCCGAAGGCTAATGAGATTGATTCTTCGTGCTTTTTCACCATTCATTTCTGTCATAGAGTATTTCCAAATCCACTTCAAATAAGGTCTGTTTCATGTAGGCTTATACTGACTCTGTTTTGAAAACTGGTTGAAGATCATTTATGAATAAATATAATAAATAAAACCTATATGTTAGAGTGGGGCATCAGATTGCTCAGTGGTTAGGGAGTCATACTTGTTGTCGAAACTTTGCCGTCTCTATTCCCACTGTGCCAAATGTGTCTGTGTCCTTCGGCAAGACACCTTACCCAATGTTACTCCAGGGGAATATCAATGTACTTACTGTAAGTCGCTCTGGATAAAAGCTTCTGCTAAATTAGTAAAATGTAAATGAAATAATGTGTTGACAAACGTCCCCCAGAGACACACACGTTAACAAAGCGCAGATGTGAGGTAAGCACAGAAACACAGAATTTATTTGAAGTGAATCCATGAATCATCTATGGAAAATGGTGGAATAGCAAGAAGAAATTAAATCACATTTAGCCTCTAGGGTTTTTGGGGATTACGATGCCTCCACTGTTTCTCCAATACTGTACAATATCTCTGGTGATGCAGCTAATTTCAAGTGTAAAATGAATGACATGCTGTCATCGTGTAGCAGTACATGGAGCAGGTGGTGCAGAGAGAGAACCTGAGGGAGGAGATGCAGCTGATAGACCCCCGCAATGACGATGAGAAGGTCCACGCCAACGAGCTACTCCGATGGATCCAGGTCAGTACAGATGCACCAACGGACACAAACAGTAATGTTGTCATAGTTCTAATGAATCATTTCAATGTTGAAGGTTATCATAATAATGCCATGTCTTCTACTTTCTCAGTCAGAACCCCACACGACTGCTTCGGTGGGCCCCGGTGAGTTCCTCACCTGATTCTACCTGGCTTGGATGAACTTCTGGGACATTGGGATACTGAGATGCTGGGACAGCACGCCTTTCTCTTTATTCCTGACAGTTTGTTTCTGTTTTTTTCCCCACAGATGTAGCTGCCCTGTACACACAGACACTGATGCCTCCAGACACACAGACTGAGAGTTCCTACTCAGAAAAAGATATCGAAAGGTGGGTTTTACTAGCATGGTCCTGGATCTGGTTCTACATATTAGAACATATTAACTAATAATTATGATGAAGGTAGAATAAGTCAGTTCAGAAAGTAAACAGAAATTCCAAATTTGAATACTATAAAAGAAAATAGGGATTTTAAATGATTTGTATTA
Organism: Umbra pygmaea; assembly: GCA_016801145.1. Taxonomy (NCBI): domain Eukaryota; kingdom Metazoa; phylum Chordata; class Actinopteri; order Esociformes; family Umbridae; genus Umbra; species Umbra pygmaea. Next base: position 4,134 of record JACXGM010010320.1, on the reverse strand, counting down.
ATCAATAGAAAAAGAAGAAACTATTTATTTTCAAATAAATTCCTTTTCTGAATTGCTTGACCTTTTTTAATTGAAAACTTAAAACTGTTTTACTAATGTATTTCATCAGTCGGCAGTCAGGCTATCTTATCTCTGTATAGACCCATGAGCTGTGAACCTTCCCAGTGTCATACGTTCCCCAGTAAGTAATAATTATATCTTCTTCACTGCACCAGTAAAGGGCAGATGGAGACTAGATGGAAGAGCAGGAAGGAGCAGCACAGGTAATTAAGTTTAAATTAAGTTTTAAGTTTAAGTTCAGTCATTAAGTAGACACTCTTATCAGAGCCATCTACAGAAATACAGGCCAGCTGTTACTGTTTTTAACAGTTTGTAACTGGCGTTTCATTCCTCTAAGCCATTTCATAATGATTTCTGCCCTGCTTTTCAGACAGGAGCTGGACCAGGAAAAGATGTGCAGACATGCTCTGAGGAATGCCGTAATCCCACCATATTTCCATTCAGAGGAAGGAGCGGGCTGTAAATCTCCAGAGGTGAGTGTCATAAGCACCTTAGCTAAAACAAACACTGCCAGTCTCACGCGTGTACCTAACAATCTCTCACCTGGCAGATCCCTGATATGGAAGCTTTGGCTCACGACCTTCCTCCATTCCCCAAGACCACAGACACCCAGAGCTTCCTAAAAGACGCCCCTCAGGAGACGGGTAATAACAGTACATTTACAACCAAATCAATGTCATGGATGTGTCGGCAAGAAGACGGAGCATGTGTGGTGGATAAGATGTCTACCACAGCATATTGGTGAAATTAAATAATGAATATGAGCTGGATATGCTTTTGGGACAATTGGCTGTTAAGCTGTTCCATGGCCAGGTGTGTGTCATTCCCCTTTTAGTTGATGAACAAATAAGCAGATAAAGGTTTTAGATATGATTTCAAGTGTGCCATATGCATTCAGAAGTTAACCATCAATATGATGTCTAAACAAACCCATCAGAAAGATAGTAAAAACAGTAGGTGTGACCAAATCAACTATTTGGTACATTCTTAAAAAGAAAGAAATTGGGTGGGTCAGTGTGGCATAGTGGGCTAAGTCGCTGCATTGCATGACAGTCTAGTCTACGTCATGATAGTCATGGGTTCGTGCCTGACTATGGTTTCTCTGACTTTCCTCTGGCCTCCTTCACGAAGCAGTGCAAATTGGCATAGCGCTGACCAGGATTTAGGTTAGATAGTTCAGATTATCTATCCTGCCAATGTCGCTCTCCGACGAATCTTTGTGTCCAGATCGGGCACCTGTGGGTTCAATTGCGGAAGTATAGTTGGTGAACATAATCATCCCATGCATGATCTGACTAAACACTTTAGTGTTGGGCTTGCAGTGTGAAAAGAATCTGCTGCTAGGGCGACATGTGGTTGGATGAACTATGTGCGTGCCTTTCACCATCCCACAGATCTATCCAAGGAGTTGCAGACCTGCCGACAAGGCAGGGTTAGAAAAGGATTTGGGAGGGGAATTTTTTTTTGAAGGAATCTCAAAAAAATGAAACTGGTGAGTTCAGGAACACAGAAATGCCCAGAAGAACAAGTAGAACTACTGTGGTGGATGACAGAAGAATTCCTTACCTATGAAGAAAAACCCTTTGACTGAAGTTGGCCAGATCAAGAATACATTCCAGGAGATACTATAGGTAAAGTCTGCGTCAAATTCAACAATCAAGAGAAGACTTCACCAGAGTAAATACAGAAGGTTTACTATAAGCTGTTAACCATTGGTAAGCTTAAAAAACAGGAAGACCAGAGTAGAGTTTGCAAAAAACATTGATAAACACTGTAAATTTCTGGAATAATAGTCTATAGAAATATGAGACAAAGATCAACTTTGGATAATGGGAAGAGAATGGAGTATGGAGAAGGGAAGGAACTGCTCATAACCCGAAGCATTGTAATTCATCTGTGAATCATGATGGAGGTAGTGTTAGGGCATGGGCATGTGTGGCTGCCAATGGAACTGGTTCCATTTTATTTATTGATGATGTGACTAATGACAAAACAGCAGGATTAATTCTGAAGTGTTTAGGTCTATATTATTTGCGCTGCTCCAACCATAAATCATTGGACAGCCCTTCACAATGACAATGGAAAATGACTTGAAGCATACTGTGAAAGCAACACAATACATTTGTAAGGCAATATTAACTTTAATATTTATTTTAGACAGTGATGTTTGATAGATAACTGAAATGTGCTGCAATAGCCGAGTCAAAAACACCCCAAGATAAAGCAGGAACTGAAGACAGCTGCGATCATCCCTGGCAGAGCATCACCAGGGAGAATTCAGACTTCAGGCAGTCATTGACTGCAAAGGATTTGTAAAATAAACTAAACATGTAATTCATGTCTGGTTATGTTAGTTTGTCTAAATTCTTTTGAACACCTTATATTGGGGGACCACATATAAAAACTGCTGTAATCCCTACACCATTCACTTGATTTGGATGTAATTACTCTCAAATTACAGATGAAAGTCTGCACTTTTAGGGCTTATTTAAATTATTTTCTTTCAAGTTAATTTTGCTGTGGTAGACAGCTGAAATAATGTTAACTGTCTAAATATTTACTGAAATAATTTCAAAATATCTGAGATGCCTTATTGGTTTTATAAATTGATTGTCAACACAGAGGAGTAAATGATATGTCATACAGTATACAGTCTTTTATAAACCAGGTATTTTGCATAATGCGTCATGCCTATTAGCCCTGGTGCCTATTGGACATTTATTACACACCCTTGGGCTTTACATCTTATATTTATCACAGCTATCCACCAATCAGCATTCAGGATTCAAACCAGACAGTTTATTAACAGTATTATATACTGTCCATATACAGTACCATGCCTCCATCATGACTTAATGATTAACTGAATGTAATTGAATCCACCCATATGAAAAGATTCTGTGGTTTGGAATTGTATCAGTTTTTTTTGCATGATGTTTATTTGTGTGTGTTTTAGATGCGTCCCAGCTACCTCTGAATTCCAGGCCTTCTCACGCTCCAAGAAGTGATTTGACACCTGTCGAGAGTCCCACCAACCCTGGCTCTCAGATTGCAGGTCTGCTGTTAGTGTCAGTGTTAGTCCTAATCCTAACCCTAGACTCAACCCAAAGCCTAGCCTCAAATACAAAGGATATTCAAACACACACACAAAACATTTGCAATATATCAGTGAATAGGCATTTAGCATGGGCTAGGGCTCAGTTAAATTTATGCATAATAGGATTAAGGTTAGGATTAAAGTTAGGCTTCGTACATTATACAAAAATGGTTAGGGCATAGAGAACATGACTTTCTGGTTTCCTGTAGGATACAAAAAACAACGTGTTTGTTGCCATAGGGAACAGTTTCCATGGTGTCCGGCAGCAGCAGGGGGGTGGTGGCGTAAAGCCTGGCAGTGCCCAGTTGGACGTTGTAGGAAACCCACGCACACACAGAGTCAAGCTGCCAGCCTGCATCCTCAGCTCCAAACCCCACAGCGTACCCAACCAGCAGGTAACTACAATCTCTCACACACACACATGCACTGAAGCATGCTGTGAAACACGTACACAAGGTGTCCATATTAGTGTGGCTATAGTTTCCTGGAGGTATGATGTCAGTGTGGGCTGTGCATTAGACTGACGGACCGTGTGCTAAATAAAGATCTGCCTGGTACTCACTGGGCCTTCTGCACCCACAAGACTCTCATATAGTCAATTCTCATATAGTCAATTCTCATATAAGGAATCTCGGCGTTATCATTGACCCAGATCTTGGGTTAGTTAAGCAGATAAACTCAGTGGTAAAAAACAGTTTTTATCAGTTACGCCTGATTTCTAAGTTTAAATCTGCATTGTCTTTTAAAGACCTTGAAACAGTTATTCATGCTTTTATCCCCTCACGTTTGGATTATTGTAATTCCCTTTACTATGGTCTTCCCCAGTCCTCTCTCTCCCGTCTTCAGATGGTGCAGAATGCTGCTGCCAGACTTTTAACATCCACTAAGAAATTTGACCACATTTCCCCAGTCTTGGCCTCTCTGCATTGGCTTCCTGTCCAGTATCGAATACATTTTAAAATGTTATTGTTTGTTTT
>JACXGM010010319.1:7386-26532 GCA_016801145.1 Umbra pygmaea | reverse complement strand
TGACCCTCACACCCCTACAGCCACAGTACAGTAACCATACCAGCCTGACACTCACACCTACAGCCACAGTACTGTAATGAAACCAGCCTGGACCTCAAATCTCCTTCAGCAGGGGTGTGCCAACTACAACCACACTTAACGTCTGCTACTTGGATTCTGATAGAACAACTTAAACTGGGGCGGCATGGTGGCCTAGTGCAGTGTTTTTAAACCCTCTCCTCCATAGCAGATGTTCCCCAGTTTAGCTGTAGCCGCTAAACTAGCTCACCTTATTCATTCTTCAAGGGCCTAATAATTAGAAGATGAGTTTAATCAGGTGTTCTAGCGCAGAATAGATTAAATACATGGAATGGCTGGTGTTCCCTGAGGAGAGGGTTGAAAAACACTGGCCTAGTGGTTAGGACATCTGACTGGTATTCATAATGACCCTGGTTCAATCACCAAACTGCCAATATGAAAGCTTAGTTGTTTTGTCCATGGACAATTAACCCTAATGGCTCCCAGATCATTTCTACAAAAAAAGACTGAGTCGTCAACTTGCCTGGTTAAATAACAGCAAAATAAACTGTTTCTGAGTCTTGATATTCTTGTCTCTCTCCACTGTTTCTCTTTTCTTCTCCTCTTTGGTCTCCTCTCTTGGTAGAGTCTGTTCCTGTTATAGGCAAACTGAACACTATTGACAGTGTGGTATTTCCCTTAGTTCTTGTTCTCAGCAGGGCTGGAGATTCCCCGTGCAATACCCTAAACTCAGGTGGTTTTCAGGAATGAAGGGAAACACTGAGGCCTCTGTGAATATATCTCTGGTTATTCCTCAGCTAGTGACGTCTCCATGATGTTTTTTCACTCCCGGTCACCTTTCTCCAATTGTAAATTGGGTCTGGATTGTGTATTGTATAATACTTTTTTTGTACAGTGGAATGTGATCTGGGCTAGAATGCAATGCACTATTACACTGTGTTAATGTGTTTGGGGGGTCGTTTATTTAGGATCTGTCTTTAAAAAAGGACAAAACATCTCCCTGTCGTCCTGGCCACAGCCTGAATAAACAGTATGTATTGACCTTCCTATACCAGCCAAAGCCAACAAGACTTATACTGAACCAAAACTGGCTAGTTGGTGTGTGTGTGTGTGTGTATTTGTGTGTGTGTGCGCGTGTGTGATCCAGATCCAGGAACAAAATCTTGTCCTCCCATCCTGCCATCACATTCCTCTTAGGCTCCACCTCACACAGATCAGACTAGGGTGAACCAGAACAGCCGACTCTCCCGTCTCCCCAGCAACAGAGGAGAGAAGGCCACGATATTACCTAACAACACACATCCATTTGTTTATCTTCAGATGACATCACACACAGTAAGGAAACGTCCTTAAAAACTACAGGTAGCCAATCACCTATAGATGGTGAAAATTATTAGAACTAGAAGACTTTCTAAAAAACTACAACCAGCCAATGACGGAGAGATGAGTGTTGCAGTGATTTCTACTTCTCTGTTGTATTGCTAGTGGGCTTATCTGAAGGTGATTATCACATGCTTCCCTAAAAGCTATTTCAGATAAAATTCATGATGATGCAGTGTGCACGCACAAACATTCTGCCAGGCTTGTGCCACCCACACCTATGATCTATTACCAGCATGGCAGCACGAGAGGAAGTCACAGTCCACTTCCCTTTGATCCAACAGCTCATTGGTAAAGCTAATTGTGTGAACAGCAGGGAAGCTACAGGACAAGTTGATGCTAAAAGCTAAAATGGTTGCTTCCAACCTGGTGTACAGAATCATGACAGTGACAGATAAAGAATGTTGTCCAGTAAAAGGAACACATCTTAGATTATTTCAAGTTTTGGTACAACAACCTACAGGATGAGAACATGGAACAGGAAGTGAGGTCTTCAGGCTCCATGCTTAGTGTGAGGCTATGAGCTATTTAAGCATCTCCACTCACCCTGACAGACATTATTCTATACAGAGAAAGGTGACGGTATCACCGTAGTGACACGATGTGGTCTCCTTGATAAGCTTATTGATGATTGGTCAGGACCTTATCAGCCCTAGACAGACAGGTCACACACACCCACACACTTTTCTTTATTTGTGGAGACCTGGGTCCAAATCCATACCCAGAAATGAATGATCTTTATTCTGTAGTCCTCAACCTAACCCTAACCTCAACAGCGGCAGCACCAGGGATTTTTCATTGGAGGTGCTTAAGGGGAGCTAGCTCGATGTATGGAGATGCTGACATGAATTTCGTTAATGCGTGCTCAGGCGACCTATACAGCTTTCTTCTGACTCAATGCCACTAGTGTTGGTTCGATAGGAGAAAATCAAACAGTAAAGGTTCTATTCCTATTGTCCCCAATGACGGATAGACAAATCAGCACACTCTTAAAAACATTATTATTATTATTATTGACACATTAAAAAATATTATTATTTTTACAATTTGAATGAGCCCTCTCAGACCAGACTGAGATCTTGAAGCACAAGCTGGCATTTTCTTCTTGTTGGCAGAGAATACATTAAAACCCATGCAGCTGACTTTCATTTTACAAAATGTTATGTACAGTATTTACTGTACCAAAAGCAATTTAACTTCCATTTTTATGGGGTTTCTTGGTGAAAGAAAATTTGTTTTTCACACAACTACTGTACTCATTAATTCACAAAGTGTATCTCACGCATTAGCAAGACAGATCCATAGACTCGTGCTACATGAGTGAGACAATATGAGTGAGACAATATGAGTGAGACAATATGAGTGCCTGATGAGTGAGACAATAAAATAATTACTTCAAGCGATATAGGTAGGCTACTAGATCTGAAGTCCTGCACACTGTATTATTTATTCACTATTTTATCAGTTTTTACTATTTATTGAGCACTGCTTTTCTTATAATTATGTGTAACTTCTTGTTGTCTGTACCTCTACGCTTTTATCTTGGCCAGGCCGAAGTCTCAAATGAGAAATTTTCTCAACGTGCCCACCTGGTTAAATAAAAAAAGAAATTGATTATTTATTGATATAGTTGTCATTTTTCCCATTGAAGAGCTTGTAAAAGTTGGACAGCCTGCACTCCGTCCTGTTATCTGACTGACTCCTACTCGCAATCATCCATTCTACAATGAGAATTGTGCATTTATCTTTAATATGTCAGGCATGAAATACATTATGTGAAGTTTATTTATAGGACAATATATTTATTCTTATAAAACAAGGTCTAATAGATATAAATTAGCATCTGCCTCTCTTTTTTATGGTATATGCATATTAGGTGACTGTGGTATGTAGAAAAATGTTGTAGTACACTACGGAATAAATCCTCAAACAGTGAGTCGTAGGTATGCTGCTATATGGGGAGGCTGCAGACCTGGAGCCGGTAGATATACGGCCCAGGGAACAGGTTTACGGCCCAGGCAGTTTTAGGCCCATTATTCCTGATGCGTCCATTAGGGACTCACGTCAAAAACTGACATTTACTATTTTCGAAAAGCAAAGGTTTTTGGGCAACATACTGTTGCCGATTTGGGAATTACAGAATGCACCGAAGTGTATATAGTGACTGTCATGTCGGAAACATGACCGGCACAATGATTTAGAGCTGTTCAGGGGTCTGGAGCATTCCTTTTAAGTAACCTCAATTGTGTCCAAGTCTTCCACTAAACTCCATACATTTCCTAGTGGGGACCCCCCATAAGGTTTTACCATAATTGTGGGGACTACATGAAATAAGTGGCCCGCTTCAGGAACCTCTTCTGTAACCTGCAAGGTCCAGCTATTTATACCACCACATCTTGCAGACAGCCTGGGCTCCTTGTATTACTCTACATTAACAACTGCGTCAGTCTTTCCCTGTGATCAAACTCAGGCTACGGTCGATGCTCCTCACCAGGACCTCTAAGCAGGCCTCTGTAATGTCATATTTCCTTTCAGACCACAGGCACACCGGAGTCTCATTCTATAGGCTGGCCCCTAGGATTATAGATTAGGTTTAAAAGAACCCTGTAATCATATGATCCCTTTCAGATCGGTAGAAATACTGACAACCTTGATGACCTATCGTAAGTAGTGCTGCTGTAACCGGGGTGGGGCCAGTGCACTGTGTTTACTGGAGAGTTCCAGAACCTCTTGCGTTCTCTGTCTGTTTGGCTCCATTCATCCCCACACATGAAACAACACAATGGAGGGAGAGCGAGATAAACAGGAACAAAGAGACAGATAAATAAAGAGACAGACAAAGAGACAGACAGATAAAGAGACAGACTGATTTTTGGAGACGTTAATATGGTATGAGGTAAAACAGGACTGCCCGACACTGTTCCTGAAGATTTAACCTCTGGTAGGTTTTAACTTAAACCCTAACATGACACCTAATAAAGACATTGACAAACTGCTAATGAGTCTGTCATGCTAAGTTAGGGTTGAGCTGAACCTACCGGCTGATATGTTTCCAGGAAATGGGTTGGGCAGCCCTGAGTCGGGGCATCACAACTGTCCTAGTGATATCCTCTTTGTCTCAATACTCTGTCCGTGTCTCCTACATCCTGTCATCTCCTGCCCTCTTTCAGCCACTCCTCCCTCCTGTCCGTACCTGAGGAAGAGGTGATGAGTGAGCCGTTGGAAGAGGTCCTTCGCAGCATCCGTAGTCCGTCGCTCCAAGAGCGAGACTTGGGCAAACGCCGTAACAGCCTGCCCAATCGCCTGGAAACCTGACCGAAACAGGCACTGCCGGCATTGCTGTCCTCTGCCCCCGAATCCCCCTCTCCCCCCGCCTCAGCACAAAGGCGCACGGACAACGACTGAGAACTTCTTACTTTGCATCCACCCTGACCTCTCTCCCCCGCCTCCCCTTTCTGTAACCCCCGCGCCGCCGTCAAAGGAGCTACCTGCGGCCGGCTGGGAGAACGGCACCACTCCGCGGGAACAGTCTTGAATCCGAGTCCCCCGGCGCTCCCCGGCGAGTGCCCTTTGCCCCTTTCCTGCCCCGGGCTGAGGGGATCCCGGTCGGTCCGAGGGCCGCCAGCTCGCCAGCCTCCCCAGTGCCCGCCATCCCAGCGCCACCACTCGCCCAGCTGTGCCACGCTCCGAAACAGCACCCCGTCCCCCCTCTCACTTTGCCACCCCGTACACACAGCTATGCTGCTCTTACCTTAGACACACACATAACCACCCCCAGCCCACCTCCACTAGTCAGCAGAAACGCAAACACCCCTCGTACCACTCAGAAGAACATCAGCTTGTGTCTGCCTCTCTCTCTCTCCAGTCAATGGTTTCCTTTCTGCCCACACTGCCCTCAGCCCTCCGCTGGCATCGCACTCTCTCATCCACTTGTTTCGTAGCGGATGGATTCCGGGTGCTCTCGTTCTCTCGCCGTACCTCCACTGCAGCACCCACACACTCTGCAGCAGCCAATGGCTTAAAGAGACAGAGACCCGCTAGCGCTGCCCATCTCTCTCCCTACCCACTGGCTTCCCCTCTCTGGTCTGTGAAACGGTCTGTCCGTCTCCCTGGTCACTGGACGTTTTCCTGGTTGCAGAGTAAACACACCGGAACATGTCAATAAACGGTGACCGCGCTGGAGCAGAGTGCTGCAGTGAGTGATGCCGTCTCAACTTCTATGACTCCTCTGCTTGTCTGTCCTTATCGCTCTGTTTATTCTCATCTGCCCTCTCTCTCTCTCAATCTCGTCATCCTCCCTCTCTCTCTCTCTCTCTCTCGTCATCCTCCCTCTCTCCCTCTCTCTCTCGTCATCCTCCCTCTCTCTCCCTCTCTCTCTCGTCATCCTCCCTCTCTCTCCCTCTCTCTCCCTCTCTCCCTCTCTTTCTCTCTCTCTCTCTCTCTCTCTCTCTCAGGGAATTCGGAATTCAGCACAGAACATCGAAAGAGTGGCAAGAAATTGAATTACCGTAAATTACATGCGTCACACCAACTACCTCTCTCTGTATACGTGTCTTGGTGTATAGGAGACGCACTTGTTGGGCTATTAATATGTGCTGGAATATGGAACGGGGCTGCTGGAGCTTCCTGTCCTACTTCTCAGCCTGTGGAGTTTGAAGGCAGAGGATGTACCAGCCTTCATCAATCACGCACACACACACCCCCTGTCACATAATCAGCAGCAACACCGTGAGTAATCTAGATGATTATGTCATCAACACTAATATCTAACACCCACTCAATATAGAAGAGACCATCGCAGGAGCTTTACAAAGTACAATGTGATGGTGTGTTTTGACCTTCATTATCCTTTTTATACTAGGGCATTATAGTGATGTATCCAATCCTAGAAATTTAGTAATTTGCCAAGAAATGTGACAACATCACAAGACTTCTGAATGGTGCATCTGTACAGTCACTGACTCAGCGTTTACCGTGCAGATGCGTCATACTGACAATCCCTGGGGGGCATGCATATGGTGGCACACTGGCTCAGCACTGTCTGGGGTCAGACAAGGTTAGTCTGGTCATATCACGCTCCTGTGGTACAGTTGTGCTCAGACGTTTGCATACCCCTTGAGAATAGTAATAGATGTACAATGTTTTTACACATGTGAGCAGGCAAAACAATGTATTTTTATTTCTCATGAGAGTCATATATAACTGTAGGTCTTGACAGAATGGCACAATCATAAAACAAACATGGCCACAACAAAAACAATGAAATGACCCGTTCAAAAGTCTGCATACCCTTAGTTCTCAATACGGTGCATGCAATTATTTGTGATAGTTGTCTATGAGGCCCCGAATTCTTGCAGGTGGTATAGCTGCACATCAGTCTTGGCAAAATGCATTTAGGTCATGCAAAGTCTTTGGTCATTCTGCATAAACCGCACGTTTGAGATCTCCCCAGAGTGGCTAGATGATATTAAGGTCAGGAGACTGTGATGGCCACTCCAGAACATGTTTCTTTGTCTACCTGACCTTAGCTTGGTATCAAGAGTTCCCTGAATCCTCCACTTCTTAATAAGTGATTGAACAGTACTGACTGGCATTTGCAAGGCTTTGAATATCTTTTTATATCCATTTCCAACTATGCATTTCCAATACCTTATTACGCAGGTCTTTTGACAGTTCTCTGCTCATTAACTAGCCTGCTCAGTGCATCCACGTGAGAGCTAACAAACTCATTGGCTATTTTTACACAGACTCTAATTGCAATTTAAAATGCCACAGGTGTGGAAATAAAAATGTATTTGCCATTTTAACCTGTGTGTGCCACCTTGTGTATCTGTAACAAGGCTGAACATTAAAGGGTATATAAACTTTTTGATCAGGGCCATTTGGGTGATTTCTGTTATCAGTATGTTTTACCAAGGTGCCAAACAACTGTGTGATAATTAACGGCTTCATATGAGCACTATCCTTACATAACAGTCAGATTTTCATATCAATGCCAAAATTTCACAATTTCTGCCAGGGTATGCAAACCTATGAGCATAGCTGTAGCTTAGGTCCATGCAAGGCAATCCTGGTTGTTGGCTGGTGAATGTGGTCTCCTTTGTACAAGTGCTGTAGACTACTTCCTGGTTGAGCGAGCAGTGTGACAGTAGCAGAAAAGCATGGTCAGAACAGTAGTTGCCTTGGTAACCAAGCAAACGTTTATTAACAAATGTTTATTTCGTCGTAGCTTGCAGTAATAAAAATGTAATAGCAAACCAATGCACACACTAGAATCCCTTCAAGCCACTCAGAGAAGTATTCAACTACATTACTAACTTCTTTACATGTGTGTCTGTGTGCTGAGATGTCCACGGTTTTCAACATAACCTACTCACTGACCGATCAGAGGTCGCGTTATTTCATTTATTTTCCTGCATTATCAGAAAAGATATTGTCTTGCGTTCTGAAAACGCAGGTTTATTGGCCATGAGATTCCACTTAAATTTGCCATTTCTAACTTATTGTTCACAGTTACCGAAAAGTCTGATCCTGCAAATCAAACATGCTCTCCCCTCTTCAAAAACTGGTGGCACAACAAAAATAAAACGTGTTTGTTTGGGAACTGTAAAAATGTACATCTCTATCAGAGGTTGTATTGCAATCTCAGTACAACATGCAGTACCACAATCACCAATGTCATTATTTGCATCCTCACTGGAAACCTGGCCCCTTGGTGTGTCTGCTGTGTGCACACTGTGTTCCCTCTCTTCTTCCTAACATTTTTTAAGACAAGGCAGGCACACCTCTCCACATGATCTCTGAGCAGGACCTTCCAAGGGCACCCTAAATTTAGCCTGAGTAAAACTCCCCATAGGACTGTCTCATACATGCTGGAAAACTGCACCAGCCCACCCCTATACACCAACTCACATTGCAGTGCTGGTAATATTAAACCTGAACCCACCCTGGCTAAAACCTAAGCAACACTGACTGTAACGGTACAGATCCACTTGTCCGTGCAACACTTCCACTTTATTCCTATGGGTGATGTCAAGCGACTCCACGCAAAGCATTCCGGGAAGGTGGCACATCACCTTCATAATCCACAGCTGTACTTGAGGAACGGCCTAACCACACCTCTGTTCTAACCTAACCACACCTCTGTTCTAACCTAACCACACCTCTGTTCTAACCTAACCACACCTCTGTTCTAACCTAACCACACCTCTGTTCTAACCTAATCACACTTCTGTTCTACCCTTAGTGTAGCCAAAGCTCTAACCATGCATGAAATACAGTAATCATTAAGAAAGTGAGCGGGGTAAAGATGGCTTGAGCACAGTGGTCAGGAGGGATGATGTAAGAACATGTAGACTATTATGGTCAGGATGGATGATGTTAGACATGTAGACTATCATGTTCAGGAGGGATGATGTTAGACATGTAGACTATATGTTCAGGAGGGATGATATTAGACATGTAGACTATATGTTCAGGAGGGATGATGTCAGACATGTAAACTTTCATGTTCAGGAGGGATGATGTTAGACATGTTGACTATCATGTTCAGGGGGGATGATGTTAGACATGTAGACTATCATGTTCAGGAGGGATGATGTTAGACATGTAGACTATCATGTTCAGGAGGGATGATGTTAGATATGTAGACAGGGTTCAAAAATAACTTTTTCATCAACTAGCCAAACGGCTACTGAATGTTCAAATTTTACCAGCCACTCAATTGAAAATTGTTTTTTGGCTGGTGAGTGAAGCAAATCTACCAGCCATCTACATATTTTACCAGCATTTGGCTGGTAAAATCATTTTTTGAAGGGATGATGTTAGATATGTAGACTCATGTTCAGGAAGGATGATGTTAGATATATAAACTATCATGTTCAGGAGGAATGATGTTAGATATGTAAACGAGCATGGTCAGGACGGATGATGTTAGATATGTAAACGAGCATGGTCAGGACGGATGATGTTAGATATGTAGACTATAATGTTCAGGGGGGGATGACGTTAGATATGTGAACTATCATCTTCAGGAGGGATGATTTTAGTCATATAGACTATCATCTTCAGGAGGGATGATGTTAGACGTATAGACCATCATGTTCAGAAGGGATGATTTTAGTCATATAGACCATCATGTTCAACAGGGATGATATTAGCATGTGCAGTAATGCTAGGCTGGCTATGATTTATCACAGCAGGAAGCCAACACCACTCTCCCTTTCCTGGGCTGGAGTCAATGGAGCTTTGAGGAGGTAGCAGCCATACACTGTCTGCTGCTGAGGACAAGGCCTGCTCTGTCAGGCTGGGGGAGGTGTCCATGTTTAGAGTACAGACCATGGAGTGGACAGTGTATGGAGGGTTTACATACATGAAGTGGTCTACCTAAACTCCAAGTATAATAGCTACTGATGAATAGAGCTTTGGAGAAGCAGAAGGCAACAGTGACACATCACTTCAGGCCAAGACAAACAGGTTAATTGTTGATCTGATCTCGTGTCAGTTTTTCCTTGTGGATTAATTTCATTTGTTTCTTCACAAATGTCGCCAGCCTGTCTGTCTGCTAACTGTCTTTTGTTTACAGTGTGATTTCCCATATGTTCCTCTGGGAGCAGTGACCACAGACAGACCCTTGCCTGGCTCCGAATGTGCATGTCCGTGTGTGTTTCTAACGACTTCAGAAAACCGTTAACACAAAAATAATCTGCCGACTGACTCCAACTTTTTCTCTTAATTGTATTCTTAATTTTAGCGCATCAGAGATCACTGCCAAGTAACATCCCAACCACATGAAAGAGCGAGGACAGAGAAAAGATAAAGACAGCAGGCTTGAACGAGAGAAAGGATGAGGGAGAACAATAACAAATAAGCAGAGCGAAGAGGGTGACAGAAAAGATGGGAGGTGATAAAGGGGGAGGATGAGAACCATTGATCCTAAACTAGCCAGATTAGTGTCAGACAGACATATGGAGCCATTTAATTTCTGTCTGTCGGAGGTCTTATGTCTCTGTCTGGATGTCTGTGGCTGAGCTAACAGAGATATAGCTCATCAGTCAATATTCTTGAACTCCGTCAACTGGCTGTAGCTGGTGACAACAGACCATTAGCCTGGATCAGCTCTCTGAGGTGAGGTTGAGCTAATGCACGCGCATCCAGCTTTACCAAACTGAAGAGGTTTTTGCTGCAGACCATTCCATTCATAGAAACTGCTCTCCCAAGTGGCTGAACCAAAGGGTTATTTCTATAGATGGGTTAACAATAACAAAGCACGAAGTGCTGAGATCATCTACAAAGCGTAAGAGAGAAAGGAAGAAGGATAGTAGTTTATGGGTCTCCCATAGCCTGTCATTAGTTGGGTGTGTGTGTGTGTGCTACACTGATTTGTCTATGGATTTCTTTGAGCTTGAAGTGGCCAAGATATTTCCACAACAAATATACAGCAAAACACCAAATGGCCAATTCCTCCATGTTGCTTTTCAATGTATCATTCATCAGCAGCAGGCCGGCCAGACACGCCTCCCTGTTACTGTGCTGCCCTGCCCCTGCGTAACATGCACTGATGCTACTAACGTCAGACCAACCAGGGCTAAACGATGAAACTGTATGGTGTGGGGCTTCACTCAGGTCCAACATTTTTTATTTGTATTGAATCTTTATTTAACCAGTGGGCACATAGAGAACAGTTTCTCATTTTGAAAAAAGCAAAGGTGTAAGACATCAAGCACACATGAATTATACAAGTTACACAACAATTACACGATGGAATGAACATGCAACATGGTCAATAGCCACCATGCAACCGGGTCAAGATCATTAGGCTGTTAGATTAACCATACACTGATCAGTGGGTTTAGGCCAGTGTTTTTCAACCCTCTCTTCGGGGCACGGACGTTCCAAAGTTTAGCTGTAGCCGCTGAACTAGCTCACCAGATGCATCAATCAAGAGCCTGAGAATAAGCAGATGAGTTGAATCAGGTGTTCTAGCTCAGAAATGGATCAAATACATGGAATGGCTGGTGTTCCCCAATGAGAGGGTTGAAAAACACCGGTCTAGGCTACACACTCCTCAACAACATTACAGATTATAACCGTTATAATTGTCACAATCATTATCCTATAGGACTTTTTTTGCATTACGTAGATGTAGGATAAAGCACTGGCTGCAAACTCTTACCTGACACAAACATATAGGCTACATGTGCACACACAGCATTGGTTAGTGTTGATCTCTGGTCTTGCTCCAGTGAGTTCATGCTGACTACACACTAAATCAGGAAGCACTGCAGTACAGGGATCTCTCTAACTATAACCTTTCTCCTCATCCCTCCTCTTTCTGTCCCCTCCATCTCTCTCTCCAAGGCCAACACTTAGTTTTTCCTCAATTTATTTTTCCTTAGTTGCTCGCTTTCCATTCTCTAGTCTATTTAGTTTTTTCCTCTCTTCCCTCATTCTTCCCTGTGCTCCGCAGTCACATCCATGACAGAGTGCTGCTGACACACTACAAGCTCGACACACTACAAGCTCAACACACACACACACACGGTGCCATGTCAAACACACCGGCGTGCTTCAAAACTCTGCAGCCCAGAACAGTGCAAGTGTGTTTTATTTTAATCTCTGGCCAGTTCTTTCTTTTATTTCACCTGGCAGGAAAAGAGCACTATGAAATCTGAACATACATAAGGCTTACATAGGACCTACACAAGACACTGCATACTGTAGGACTGAAACTGGACAAAGCCATAGGAGCTACTAGTCAGTGTCGGATTAATTAACAGTCTGTTGTGTAGCTTAGTTGTTTCAGTGTAGGACTGGTTATGGAACAACTACACTGGACCAGATGGGTCTGATGAATTCCAGACATGTAAAATGTATTGTGTGAGAGGGTAGAGAGAAACAGAACGTGGGCAGGATGACACCTGGGCAATGTCTGTTTAGCTCTCCAGTTAAAATTATGTAGGCATGAACACATGCACACCCCTATAGACCAGAAGATCAGACAGACCAGACATGACAGATGGCTGGACTGGACATGGGCACTTGTTGTATGTGGTTTATTGATACATCAGACACAGGCCAATGAAATCTGCATTAACTACTCAAGCAGTGGTTGGAAACCCAAATGATGCAAAAACAGACATCCTGGAGGAGGATGGAGGAGAGCGACTGAGAGGACAAGATAATGACGTTTTGTCAATGCTTGACAAGATACAACTCTCAAACAAACCAACAATCTCTTTAAGAGTATTCTGGTGCTTGCATCATTAAGTCGGCAAAAACAAATACAAGCATCAACCTCAAGTGTCAATATCCAAAAAAACATTTCATCCAGGAAACTTACTTTTACACTTGAACGCCTTCTGCGCAATGATGCTTTGGTTGCAGACGTCACACCAGTCCTCTGTCACGGTTCTGGTCTCGAACAGGTGACCCTCTCCTGTTTCTGGTCGAACACGCGGGTCCTCCCTCTCCTGAGAGGCAAATATTGACCATGCTTCACGCCGGTGGGGCTCTGTGCGCGCCAGTTTAACAACCCCTGTCCTTCCCTGTGTCAACCGCTCCAACGGCAGACCCGAGGAATCCTCTTTGGCCTCCGGCTGGGTGGTCTCACCAGGGGGGCTGTGGGATGCGCGCCTCCTTACCGACCGGTTCCGATGCGAGTGTGTTCCTCCGTGTCCGTTTGTGGTCGCATTTAATTTTGCGCACTTGTCATCTACCAAATGTTCATTAGAGCCAGTGTTTGACACAGCATTTGTGATTGTCAGTGAATTCCCCTCGTAACCTACCAGGTCATTGCCGTTGCCGCGGTGTCCGCTTTGAACAGTGTCCTCCCTCGCTCCTGTCATGTCTCTCTTGGTGTGCCCACATTCAAGGCTGCTGCCATCGCTCTCTCTGTCCGATCTACGTGGCACAAGCCCCGGCTGAGTCCCACGTCGAACTCCGGGATCCCCCTCTCCTACACCGGCTGCGGCTACTTGGTGTCCGAGGGTCAGGGACGGGTTTAGTGGGATTGCACTGACAGCTAATACCGATCCGCACTCCTGCGTCTGCGATCTTTTTCTTAACATCTTCTCTAACGAGGACTTCCTCAGTAACGGTATTTTCTTCGTCCTTGTAACCGTTAGGTTCGGAAGGAAAAGCTGCTGCTCTGGAGCCGAGCGATGCTGCCCTGGTCCTACAACACTGACTGAAGCCATTGCCCTGCTAATGTGTGTGTAGTCTGTAAACGACTGAGACTCAGCGAGTGTGTGTAGTAAATTTAAACTATACTGAAGCGCGTAGAGGCGTGTGTGACTGACGCATTGGCTACGATGAACCTGAACGTGTTTAAATGCCACGGGCTACAGGCACGAGCTTTTTAAAGCGGACGCGCGACTAATCCAGGATTAGTCTGTGACTTTACATAACACACTATATTGTAGGGAAGCTAACCAGAGATTAAACCAAGACTAGTAATACAACAGCGATACTCATCCAATGGTCCTTCGAGCCGCAATTCCGTAGGTTTTCGCTCCAAACCAAATTTAGCTCAGGTGACGCTAATCATTACTAGGATGAATCGCCAACTCTGTGTAGTCGCAACTGGGGTTGGACGGTAAAGTTACTAGCGGGAGCAGGAATGAGTGTCGTTGTAGCCTACAACAACCAACCGCTACTAAGATAGTAAAATACTGTTGGACAAGGCTTGACAAACGTTGTGTGTGTTTGTGCGTTTATCTACATTCAAGAACAGCTGTGTGGAATTTAAGAAATCACTGAACTGATTAACTGAACTCAACCCCTCAGGTAGCAAGTTTGGCCAGCATTCTTCAGCACCTGCTGTAAACCAGTAACAGGACTGCCTAAATGTTCAGTTGTTAACGCATCAAATGGCATACATCAAAAAGAGAAGCTTAGTCGTCTCTACCACGCCACATTATTCTAATTTTGGGATAAAGAAACCACAACTTATCCAATTACAAAGTTATTTAGAAGACAAAAATATACACTCCTTAAATATATTTTTTCTTTCAATTGTTTACCATCATGCTCATTGTTAATTATACAGTCTATGAATTACATAATCTAACTATTTTGGATCTGTAATATGTATATTTTTAAATGTTCATAACCTATTAATAGAATCACTATCATACCCTGATAAACAATTTGACCTTATTTCAATGGGCTGTGTACCTTCCGTTCCCCCACATGGTACAGCCAGAAGAGGACTGGCCCCCTTCTTGAGTCTGGCCATTCTCTAGGTTTCTTCCTAGGTTCCACCTACCAGGGAGTTTTTCTCAGCCACTGCGCATCACTTATTGTTGCTTGCTCTTGGGGGTTTTAGGCCAAGTATCTGTCAAAGCACTTTGTGACGACTGCTGTTGTAAAAAAGGCTTTATAAATAAATTTGAATATCTCACATAGCCATGAAAAGAGAACAAATGTTTTGAAAACATGGAGAACAAATCAGGCCACAACCAGAGGCCAGAAATGGTGTGCTGCATTTTTAAGACAGCGTGAGCTCAACAGGTTAAATGTACAGCCTAAATGATTGGCAGAACCCAAAGCACCTGTCCAGGTAAACTCAATCAGCACCCTTTCTATAAGAGCTGACCTACTATGTCTGTGTCATTGCCCCATATTAATGTGGAAACCTTAGTTAATATTTCCCTAATAATCTACAAGTGATTTACTTTTAGTATTGTAATGTACTCCATCTAAAAAACATGGCTTGCCTGCCAAAAACCATGAGATACACAAACCAATGTGTAACTCTTGGAGCATCAGGTGACTTCCAATGCATAGCAATGTATTTCTTTGTGGCTCTATGGGAAAAATTACAGAACTTCACTTAATAGATGTCATTTGTATTGCCCAGAAACCCTACAGTAAGGTGACCATGGTCAGAGGATTCTAATATAAAAAGGTGATGGGAGTTTTCTTTATTCCCAGAGAATAAAGAAAACTCCCATTACATCTCCAACACAATAATGAGATTTCTGCATGTATTTAATTCTGTCATCGTGCAGTGAATACACTGTGTAAGGTTAAAATGACGAGAGTATTACTAAAAAGGAATGAGAAAATATCTGTGACACCTCTATATCTCTTACAACAGGTACACAACATACTAAATTGTAACGGTCGAAACATACCAATGTATACCAGTTTAAGAGTGTTGCCAGGTACTTCTGCATTCCTTAGAATAATGCATTCCCCTCAGTTGTCTTTCTGTTTAGTTCAAAGATCATTATCTATGAATATCATCCTAACATGCATAGATTTGAACTCCATTTCCTCTTACTGTTCATATCTCTCTGATTTATTTTAATATTCAATACCTTTAGCATTGATGAATCATGTTGTTATATTATGTTGTACTATTGTTGTAATAGTGGGAATCCTGTTTTGTTTTGGGATGGTGAATTACTCCTCAAAATATGAAAAAACAAGACCTCTACTAGGAATGTACAGTCGAGGTCAAATGTTTTGAGAATTACACAAAAGTGATAACTAAGTGGCTTGGGGAACAAAACATTGACATTTTGGGTCCTTGGCCAGGAAACATCCCAGACATTAATCCCATTGAGAACTTGTGGTCGATCATCAAGAGCCGGGTGGACAAACAAAACCTACAGATTCTGGCAAACTGCAAGCATTGATCATGCAAGAATGGGCTACCATCAATCAGGATGTGGCCCAGAAGTTAATTGACAGCATGCCAAAGCAGATTGCAGAGGTCATGAAAAAGAGGAGTCAACACTACAAATATTGACCCTGCATAAACTTAATATAATTGTCAATAAAAGCCTTTGATACTTAATGCTTGTAATTATACTTCAGTATAGCTTAGTAACTACTGACAAAAATATCTAAGAACACTGAAGCAACAAACTTTGTGGAGACAAATACTTTTCATTCTCAAAGCTTTTGACAACAAGTGTACTTTCTTTACACATGAGCAGAACCTGGAACTACATTTAAATATCTGAAGGACAAATGATTAAATATGAATAAATGTATATCACATATTTAAAGATTTAACATAACTAGTGGTACACAGCGTTGAATATCAAAATAAGCGACCCTTGATAAACTTTGTAATAATGGAATAAACAGTTAGTGAATTTAGATGTTGTTCGGTTGGCATTAGTATACTTAACCTATAAAGTTGGGGTTTCCCTTCTCAGGCAGCGTCACTGAGTGACGCATCATGTTGCTTTCATGCACCCTGTGGGAGGTTAGGTTTAGTAACATCACAATGAAAGATTTCTCAGACTAAATGCCAACTCAGACACCAGGCATCATAGTAAAGCACCTCAGCAGATGTTCAGAGAACAGTTGCTTAAAAATTAGTAAGCACAGTACAGTCCAGTGTTTCTTTCCTATTTTATAATGAGGAAAGTCAATGAGATTTTAATGTCACAAAAGATAATCTGTTATGGGAAAACACATGACAGTGAGCTTGTTCCCTCAGCAAGACAGAAATTCCCCCAGAAAACGACATCTTACAAACACCCACCAATCACACACTTCCCTCTCACATTCTGACAGCATGTTTACTTCACATTGTTTTGAGCTGTTTTTTGTTTGCACTTGTTCTTACTCTTTATCTGTCATCGCCAAAACACATTTGACCAAAGTGAACATGAGAGGTTGTAGAATTTCAGTAAAAATCCAGTCAATACAAAGTGAAAATGAATGTGTTTTTGTTGACTGGTCTGACATAGAAGGGGATTTCCCAGAATTACGATAGTTGAAACGAAACATTCTTTGGCTGCCCCCCCACGCACACATAAAAACACACACCAGAATGTGTTATACATAAATTAAGTGCTCTGTTTGTTTAAGATAAAGCCATGTATTAAGACTCAGGTTTGAAGGCAGGTGATGTCACCTTGTGTTCATTGTGGCTCTGCAAGGCAATCACTTCAACATACATCACTGTTCAAATCACACAATGAATCCACTAGTTCAATAAAGGCTTTATTCACGGAACACATGTAGGACTAATGACTTTAGGTCAAATGTGTTGCAATGTTTTTCTGTCTGTCTCATAAAGGGGGACAGATGGCTCAGCGGGTAGGGAGTCAGACATGTAGTCGGAACTGGTTCGATTCCTGGCTGAGTTCCTGGCCAAATGTTGTTGTGTCCTTGAGCAAGGCACTTTACCCTAAGTTGCTCCAGGGAGAATGTCCGAGTACTTACTGTAAGTAAGTTAGTAAGTAAATTACTAAAATGTAAGAAAAAATCCCATCGGCACAGCAGCTGGGATGTAGACTTTTAGTAAGTTACACTCCAGTTTCTAGAGGAGATTAGAGGAGATACTGTTGGTAACTATAGACACAATCAAATGAGTTGCCATAACAATGTCACCATTGCAGTATAGCGGTAACTACTGACTTTACTGTAACAGTAAAGATAATGATCAGGTTCCACCATTCATGTCTCTTCTCCCGTATAGTTGAATGAGTTTGTGGCTGTCTGGTCACAGGCCAATGGGTCTGGGTACATCATCCTCCAACGTGGTTGCAGAGTTACCAGTCCCCAAACTGCAGAAGACAGTCCCATTTAAGTTAGTGATGCTAAAGTTTGTCCTTCAGCTAAAACACTAACGAAGCCTAATAATCTATCCAGCATGATTGTGTTGTATGTGCGAGCATTGTAAAATAAATGTAAACATACAAGTTATTTAATTATTGTATCTACTGTCCACTGCTTGCGCGCGTCAACAAACGTCTGTGTTGCCAAACGCTCAAATGGAACCTAGTTCTACTTGTGACGCCTGACACACTGCAAGTCCCATTCTCATTGGTTGACATAAACATTTAACCCCAGGTGTCATGTGAACAAAGAGCAACAAATTAGACAAAGTTATTTAGTAAAAACAATATTTTCTTCCCCTTTCATTTGAGTAAAGAAGCACACAATTCTACTAAATTCCTGTACAAAAAAGAAACAAAATTCTGGTAAAAATTATAATTCGCAATGTTCTCAAATCAACTATCAGCAAGCTATCTTGCACCTTGACCTCGAGCCAAACAACTCCCCGTAAGCTTTTTTACGTAGTTATAACATTGGTCGAGTTAGAGCTATCAGCCAAATGGCTTAGTGCAGGCGCTAATGGAACCACAAGTGTATCTCGTAAATAATCCCACTAATAATGGTACAACACTTTTACAGTAGTACAAATAGGTTCTGTACTTATAAAACAAGGCATTGAAAAGTTTGTAAGTACAACAGGAGTATATTTAAATAACACTTGCCTACTCTCGGCTGCTAGGCAATACATGTTATGCTCTGTGCGGGATCTCGCGGGATCGCGGTAGCAGCCGTTTTATAAGTGCAGAACCTATTTGTACTACTGTAAACGTTTGGTAACATTCCGGGCATTATTAGTGGGGTTATTTACGAGATACACCCTTGGTTCCATTAGCGCCTGTACTAAGCCATTCGGCTGATAGCTCTATCTCGACCAATGTTATAACAACTGAAAAAAGCTTATGGGGGGTTGTTTGGCTAGAGGTCAAGGTGCAAAGGACCCTAGGGTTATATTACTCCGAACCATCACTTTAAGGGTTTAAGTTAGTAGGATACGAGGTTATGGTGAAAATAACGGCCAGGTGTTAAAGGTAGGAGGATAGAAGGTTATGGTGAAGTTAGGGGTTGGGTGTTAAAGGTAGGAGGATATGAGGTTATGGTGAAGTTAAGGGTTGGGTGTTAAAGGTAGGAGGATATGAGGTTATGGTGAAGTTAAGGGTTGGG
>JACXGM010010318.1:0-26380 GCA_016801145.1 Umbra pygmaea | reverse complement strand
GTGTGTGTGTGTGTGTGTGTGTGTGTGTGTGTGTGTGTGTGTGTGTGTGTGTGTGTGTGTGTGTGTGTGTGTGTGTGTGTGTGTGTGTGTGTGTGTGTGTGTGTGTGTGTGTGTGTGGTGTGCTGTCAGAGAGCTCCTCACCAGGGCTGTAGGTAGGCGGGGGGCTAAAACACATTATCATGGCTGATTTACAGATCCAAAACCATGCTGCTGTCAAGATGTCGGTGAGCACCGAGCACACAAAACCTGCTAGACATTGATCACTGCAGGTTTCATTCAGCAACCATGAAAGCCGTCTGGGGTCTTCACAGGCTCTGTGAAACAGCTTAAGACGACGACATGGTTAGCATCATAAATTGCCTCCTATTCTCTGTGCAGCTTACCCTGGTGAAGAGTACTGTGTAGGGCATTAGTTCCCAACCCTCTCCTCGGGGCACCCCAGACAAGCCATATTTGTTTTTACACCCTGAAATGACACAACTGGTTAAATTAGTCAGCTACACATTAAGCCTTTAACTAATTGAATCAGGTGTGCCATTTCAGGGTTAAACAAAAACATAGCCTGTCTGGGGCGCCCCGAGGAGTGGGTGGGAAACCACTGGTGTAGGGTGTAGGTAATTTGGGAGTCCTTTTCTCTCTGTGTTGCTCTACATGCTGTGGGACAATGGAATGCACAATCCTTACAGCTTAACTGTGCCATCTGAACAGCCTGTGTTCTGCTAGAGTGACATCCTGACACACACGTCATCATCCCCAAAGCAAAAGCAAGCCTGGACTGGACGGGCCATCCATCCACTGGGGAATTCAGAAATGTCAACCTCTCAACATTGGTTCCAAATCTCATCTCCTGTATGCACACAAATACAGACAAACACATATGCACACACAAACAACCACAGAAATGCACATCTAATACACTCAGATAAACATATGGGAATCCTCTCCCAAACAGCGGTACTTTTTTGGTAAAAGCTGGGGAGGTTTCCCACTTCCATACTGGCTGAGCTAAAAATCAAGGCACCTTATTCTCTATGGCGTGTGTGTTACAACTATAAAGCAGTGGTATTCAAGTCAAACTCTATGAGGACTATAGCCTGCTGGTTATACCTCATCATTAAATGCAACCACCTGGTGTAACAGGTCAAAATAAGTCCCAGATTAGAGCGTTGCAATGAAAAAATGGTGAGGAACTGGCTTTGAGGACAAGGGTTGAATAGGCTGTTATAAAGGAAATAAATATAAACATTATTTATTCATCTCCAGCTGGATGCCAGGCTGCATTGACGGAGAAGCCCATAGAGTTAAAGAAAAGCATTGGAACAAAATTATTCAGCAATGTTTTGATGGATTGGAAATACTTCGGTATGTGGAAAAATTCATATGAAGTAAGATTCTGAGTTACTCAGATTTCTCTTGGCACAGCTAACAGAAGAATAACAACTTTCAGACATGTCACATATACGTCGTCAAGCTCAGCTTGAGGCTGCGCAGTACGCTCAGCTACCACCGGAAAAGTGCTTCTAATTTACTTCACTTGGTCTCCGTCGAAAGTCAATGGCATCGCTTGGTCCATTTTATATACTGTCTATGAATTTAAATCACCTCACGCAACATAAGCCAATCAAACCAATTGTTTAATGTGCATGGAGACCAATGGAGAACCTTGTAGTCAGCGAGAGGGAGGGATAAGCGAAATTGCAACGAGAGATTAGGGAAGAAATAACAGTATGGCTTACCCTAAAGTCTGACAAGTGGAAATGTGAAGGATCAGATTTAGATGAATAGTACAAACAAAAAAGTGAGGGCACTAAAATAAACAAACTCAAAGCCCAGTACAAGTGGTCCACCAGCGTGAGCTTCTGTTAGTAATGTGCTGCTGTAGAGATTGTGTTTGATCACATCTGAATAACATGGGAAAATGAGTGAGCAATCGAGGAAGAGAGAGCCAGCGAGATAGGAGAATGTGTGGAATAAAAAAATTATGGATTGTGCCCTTGTTAAAAATTTAAGAGACCACTGCAAAAATAAGTTTCTTTGGTTTTACTGTTTATAGTATGTGTTTGGGTAAAATAAACATGTTTGTTTTATTCCATAAACTACTGACACCATTTCACCCAGATTCTAAATGAAAAATATTGCCATTCAGAGCATGTATTTGTAGAAAATGCAATTAATCAAAATAACAAAAAAAGAATGTGTTGTCAGATCTCGAATTCTCGAAAAATTGTTTGAATGTTTGTGACCATCCATCGTCCTCTTGATCACATTCCAGAGGTTTCAATGGTGTTGATTTAAGAAAAAATTGCAGTCGTCTCAGAATTTTTTTCTGAGCGGTATATTGAATGCCCCTGCTACTGAAGTGATTTTTTAACCAAGTTTATCTTAAATGTATGCACTTACTGTAAGATGCTGTGGAAAAGAGCATCTTCTAAATGCCTAAAATATAAACGTAAAATGTTTGGACCTTTGCTGGGTAAAAAACCTGCATGACTGGACCTCTTTGGATTTTAAATGAATACCCCTGCATTACACTGTTTCATCCAATATCAGACATAAACATAAACTTGAATACCCCTGCATTACACTGTTTCATCCAATATCAGACATAAACATAAACTTCAAAAGCAATGTATCTTGTACAACATATCACAACTTTTTGTCTGCATATTGATTATACATTTGCACATTTAAACCAGTGTATTGACACCGCTATTAAGAATAACAAAAGAGAAATAGCAAACCCATTTGTCATAGCGTATAGCATAGCGATAACCTGTTAACTAATTTTAGAGTGTTATCTATAGTAATACAGTTTTAAGAAGAGCCTTAAAAAGCCAAGGATAGAGGGGAAATTCCTACAGTGGTGTACAGACAAGGGCTCTCTAAATTAGAGCCTGTCTTGAATGAATGAGCTGGTTCTAGAGCAGAGCAGCTGGTACTGTGAGTGTCACTCTGTAATCAACAGACACACTAGACACACACACTCAGACACAAACACACACACACACACAAAGTCTGTAATCAATTTCAAGATGTTTAAGCTGACGTCAGACTCCAGGATAACTAACCAAACATTGTAGGAGACAGAAAGATTGACAACAGTACTCTGTCAGGAGACACTAAAAACAGAATCCTGGAACCCTTTATACACATTTTGAAGACTGCTTACTATTTCGTTAACTATACATTGCAGCAGTGACGCTCAAAGCAGTGTTGTAACCTTGGGACACAAGCACGCAAAAACACATTATTCAATCAGAATCCCATTTAACGCACACATACAAGTCCTCAGGCTCTAACCTCTGACGATCTGTGACTGCTTGTTTCCTGTCCTCTGCAGCAAAACACAGTTCCAGCTACAGACAGAACCAGGGATAGCCTAACCCCTGATACCCACCTGTAGACAGCTCTTTTCAGGCTATATTTGGCTGTTTGTCTGCCCAGTTAAATATTTCAGTCTAGGATATAATGTCTCTATTTCACAGTGTCACGTTGTGTTCTCATAGCTCACCTTGAAGACTCCTGGAACTGTGAGATGACAGAGAGAGAATGTTTTAAAGAGAGGGAGAGAAAGTCTGCGGTGAAGAGAGCGAGGCACAGACGGGGGAAAGAGAGGGTGGGAGAGGCCAAGTATACTCTGAAGACAGGAAAATAAAAGAAACAAAAATAATGAAACAAACAAAGTGTTAGAATACAAAAGGAAAGTCAGGGCAGTCTGTGTGTCTGGCAGAGACAGTGACAGGCAGAGTAACCACCCGTCAGCTTAGCACAGGGGCCTGTCTCTAGGCCAGTGTCTGTGTGCTTAGGTAAGTCCACCTGAATGGCCCAACAGACGGAGGGGTGGAGGAGCTCCAAAATACGATAATTAAGTGGATTAAATATGACAGGTCCTCTGGCCTCTCCTCCTCCCTCTACACTCCTTTCTTTTTCTAAAGACAGCTCTGACACTTTCCTGAGTGTGTAAAGCAGTTTTACATTGTAGGGCATCTTCTCTTTCTGTGTTTGCATTTCCTTGTCTTTGTGGGTGTATCTATGTGTATTTCCTTGCTTAGAGACAGAAAGACACAAACTGTGTGTAACTTTTACCCGCTCAGTGAATATTCATTGAAAACCTTGACAGGCCTGATTAATACCAATACACACACAATATTCAGAAACTCTGACCTCTGCTAGCTGCTATACTGTAAAGCCAAGACCTTTTGTTAATAACCCAAATGGAAATGGATTCAGTTGAAAAGATCAGCAAGGAATAATGGTTTAGCATATTTTGTTTTCACAGTTCCAATTACTCTCTATTTCAAGAACAGAAATTATGTAAAGGATGTGTCAATTTGTGGATCTTCTCAATGGGGTTAAGAACACTAATATATTATCCACTCTATCTATCACACACACACACACGTCTGTTTTTCTGTCTTTGTGAGGCCCTGATTTTGATGTTCCCTATTTCCTAGACCTAAACCTAAACCTAACCCTAACCTTTACCCTAAACCTAACCTTAACCATACCCTTACTCTAACCACAAACATAGTAAACATAACATTAGTGCCTAAATTTAACTTTGGAATAATGCCTAACACTAAACCTAATTGGTAATGTCTAAACCTGATAGTACCCCAATTTTAACCCTAAGACAAATAATAAGGACTTCCCTAAACCTAACCCCTGAGGCATAAATTGCAATTCCCCTCATGGGGCCATCCCCACAAGATACAATTTGTCCCCACAAGGTCTAATGTTACATATTTTTGTCAGATTCATGTATAGTTGTGGGGCCATCCCCGAAATTTCAGGGCCCCACAACCATACAAAAACAAGGCCACACACACGCAAACACCAACACACATTTCATTGACTATCGTTCCAACACCCAGAAATTAACATTCTCAATCTCCTAACCCTAAACCTAAGCATACCCTTATGGTAACCTTAATACCTTAACGTCAGCTTATATTTAACAGAAAAGGTCAGAATTTAGGCTGCTCAAAAAAAACACTCATCATTACTGGCTATGGTAACTTTTTTTACAAAAACATTGTACAAAACAATAAATTCCTATACGCAAGTCAGGGAAATGTAAAGACTTGTACGGTTACGAAATGTAAATAAATAGATTTTACATTAACCTTACCCTAACCTTACCCTAACCGTAACCTCGCTAACTTAGCATTTTATGCCTGAATGAAAACATTACTTTAAATACTTTAAATTGTAACCGATCTGTCTATTCTTGGAAATGTTCCGGTAGAACGGCAATTCAATATGTAAGAAAGTTCACAGTTGAATGGCCTTATCAGTAAGCCTGTCCACGTAATCCCGCAAAATGTCCATTACGTACGCCTACCCACATATAGTATTGCCATGAGAATGTGTTGGTCATTATAGTTAAGGTCTGCAGATGATGTCAAAAAACAATCTGTATTTCCAAACATGATTAACATGGATGCTAATACCTTTTACGTAGGCACTGTACTGTATCTTTCATGTTCAACTATTTGGAATAAGGGTATCTCTGAACTATGGCAGACTATGAATGACACGCTGTCTTGTAGGCAACTTCTCTACAGACCTGGTCCATGATCCTAAGAGCTTTTAAGTGTGAAAAGCGAAGCATTTGGAACATTTTAGAGCATTCACTTTAGTGACTTAATGCTCAAAATTGTGAAAACATTATGGGGTAATTTGTTCAAATTGTTCAGCTGTTTCTTTATAACAATATTAAGATGTCTGTATCATGGTATTTCGATCAACAGCGCAAAATAATGGATTTTTCCTTTAACCTATTCCTAATGGCTAGCCATAACACGAACCCGTGATCCCTAAGTCTAAAAGTAATTAGATAGTATACTTTTACAGTTTAGTCATTTAGATCGTATCCAGAGCATTGAACTAAGACAGGTAGAAAAACCACAAATTGTTAGGTTATCTACAGACCCAATCCACTGAACACTCCCCTGCAGGTTGAGTTACACCCCCTTTCAGAATGACAGCAATCACTCAGCAGGAACCCAATCCAGCAGCGAACCAAATCTAACCAGGTCAAAGGTTATTAGCAGCTTTACATGTACAACCATGTCTAGATAAACATACACACACAAACACACACACTCACTCATTCTTGTGCACATACTTCCAGGGACACCAACACAGACATACACCCCCCCAGGCAGAATAATACACATTAAGAAGGATCCTCCCAATAACACCAGCCCTGGACATGCATCAGTACATCACATATCACACAACATAACATTTGATCTCTGCCAGGACAGTAGTCAACAACAATTCAGTGAGGAAACGATTACAACTTCGACATGACTCTCGATGACAACATGTTTTATTCCAGCATTAGGGCTGTTTTCTTCAATAAGTGAAAACTGCTTTGTGTTAATTGTCTTAGACACAACACTTGGAAGGCTAAAGAAACAGTCGACCTACAACAGTCTGGTTAGGAGCGAGATCGACCCAAGTAGAAATCAGGAAGAGGGTGGTAAAGAGTTGAAAGACAAGCTGGTCTATCACTTTCCAAAGCCATTCAGGTGGCCACACGTAGAGACACATACAGTACAGACACACATACAGTACAGACACACAGTACAGTACAGACACACAGTACAGACACATATACAGTACAGACACACAGTACAGACACATACAGTACAGACATACAGTACAGACACACATACAGTAAAGACACACATACAGAACAGACACACACACACAGTACAGACACACACACACACACACACAGTACAGTACAGACACACACACACACAGTACAGTACAGACACACACACACACAGTACAGACACACACACAGTACAGACACACACACAGTACAGACACACATACAGAACAGACACACACACAGTACAGACACACACACAGTACAGACACACACACAGTACAGACACACACACAGTACAGACACACACATATAGAGAGTAGAGCAGCCACCAGCACTGCTCAGGCCATTCATGACAGATAAGCAGCACGAGTGAACCATTATTTACTGGATTTAAAAATAAACCACCTCTTGGAGTGCTTGTCTGACTTCAGAAACACTGGTGGAACAAGATAATGTAATGATTAAGTGTGAGAGAAAGGGAGCTGATTAAGATAATGTAATAAATAAGTCTGACTAAGGAACACCTTCAGTATGTGGGTGGGACAGAGAAGCACTTTGGTGCTTTGTAATGGGAGAATCAAACATGTCAGACAGAGGGATGGAGCAAGAGATACCTAGAGAAAAAGAGAGCAGATGATAAGAGGGAGAATAAATGAAGGATACAGAGGCAAAGGGAGAAGGCTGAGGAGAGAAAGATAGAAAGTCAAAGAGACTAGGAGAGTGAGACAAAAACGAGAAAGCAAAGCAGATCCATGACAAATAAACCAATTGAGTGAATAATACGGATATTGACTGAATTAAGCTCTGCAGGACAGAACTCTGAATGGGTTTCCTCAACCACATTGTTTGGCTAAAACAGCTCTATTCAGTCTTAGTCTGTTTGCTAAATGTCATCCAATTCTCTGTATAGGCAGCAGGTAGCCTGACTAGTAACCAGTCACATCCTAGGGAGAGCTAGGTGAAACATCGTTGAGTCCCTCTGAATTAAAGCGACTGCTAAATTCCACGTGGAACCTGTGTATTTACTCATCCATTACCTGTATTACCATTACTGTATCAGTGAATACAGACTGATCTCACAGGACTCCATGAAATGAACATGGACCTTAACTTCAAAATCCGTGGCAGTTTCACAGAACCGTAGAAAATGTTGTGATGGGCCCACAGAAGTGATGTTAATTTCACAGAATTCTGTGAGAACTTGCTGTGATAACTTGATCTAAACCTTACCCAAACCCTAACCTTAACTACTCAGAAACCTTGCTGTTAGTTTGATCTAAGCCTTACCCTAACCTTGACCACTCAGAAACCTTGCTGTTAACTCCATGTAACATGTATTACATTGTAAAGTATTGTTTGGCATCATGGTGAGTGACAAAAAAAATGATAAAAAAGCATATGTGCAACAGGTCTGCATCGCGCTGGAATAGAAAACAGAATACATGCAAAGTGTCCACCTGGATTTGAATTCGTAACCTCTGGGATGTGAGTCACATGTTTATACATCCGTCCACCATCCCCAGCCCACCAACCTGCAAACCTGCACTATTTAAATGCTACGTCATCATCTAGGGGGAGCGCAGGTGTTGGAACAAGGAATCCGTGTGTGGACAATGGATGCTGCCTGTTATTCACTTACATAGGCATCCCTTCCGTGTGCCCATCACAGAATTTTCAGCTATTCCGTAAAAACTCCCACAAATTTTGAAGTTAATGTGAAATCACATTGTTTGAATACTATTGAACATTTTTATTTCCCTCTGGTAACCTATTTGTTTTACTTGTATTTGAATCTATATACCGTACTTACCTGTACATTAATCTGTCATTACCTCTTTTGGTGTATTAACCTGTACATGTCATTATCTTAACCTGTATTATTCTGTATTAGCCTGTGTAACAACCTCTGTATTAACCTGTGTAACAAACTTTGTAATAACCTTTGAATTAACCTGTGGATTGCCTCATGAACCCCCGTGTTACCCCTAGGCAGGGTACTTAGAGTTGGGTTTTGTTTAGGGGCACAGGGAGGTGCATGTGGGAAAAAAGGGGCTCTTCTCTAAGAGTCTGTTTGTATTCCAACAGACATTCATAACCAAGAAGAGCAGAAAACAGGCCACTGTTTCATCACTCTCTGCTTAAACTAATAACACCAGCCAACACCATTCACAGAGTCTCACACTGCCTCTAATTGCTGGCATGGCACAGTGAGGGTGTTTTCCTACTAATTAAAGTGGCACATCACAAACATGGAGAAAACTAATGGGACAGTAATTTTGGGGTGTCTGCAGGATGCATGGGTTTTTCAGTACCATACAATGCAAACCTGACATGGTGTCTCTCTATCAATAACAGACAAGCCAGACATGCATACAAACAGAGGCAGATGGAAAACAGTACACAGGAAAAATTACTATTGAATTCAAATTCTGTCCACTCCCAGCTTCTCAGTTGACAGGTCAAAACAGAAATGATCTGGAAGACAACTGACTAGGATACTGAATACAACCCTACATCACAGCATATGTACCCTAGTCTGATGTAGATCAATTCATACCATTTACATAAAGTGCCCACCGAGCAAAACAATGAATGTGTAAAGTACTACAATCACGGTCAAAGGTTTTGAGATTAGCACAAATACTAATTTTCACAAAGTCTGCTGCCTCAGTGTTGATGATGGCAATTTGCATTCCAGAATGTCATGAAGAGTGATCAGATGAATTGCAATGAATTGCAAAGAACCACTTTGACATGAAAATGAACTTAATCCCCAAAAAAACATTTCCACTGCATTTCAGCCCTGCCACAAAAGGACCAGCTGGCATCATGTCGGTGATTGTCTCGTTAACACAGGTGAGAGTGTTGACGAGGACAAGGCTGGAGATCACTCTGTCATGCTGATTGAGTTAGAATAACATACTGGAAGATTTAAAAGCAGGATGGTGCTTGAAATAATTGTTCTTCATCTGTCAACCATGGTTACCTGCAAGGAAACACGTGCCGTCATCATTGCTTTTCACAAAAAAGGGCAAGGATATTTGTGCTAGTAAGATTGCACTTAAATCAACCATTTATCAGATCATCAAGAAATTCAAGGAGAGGTTCAATTGTTGTGAAGAAGGCATCAGGGTGCCCAAGAAAGTCCAGCAGGCACCAAGGCTGTCTCTTAAAGTAGATTCAGCTGCGGAA
This sequence comes from Umbra pygmaea, assembly GCA_016801145.1. Classification (NCBI taxonomy): domain Eukaryota; kingdom Metazoa; phylum Chordata; class Actinopteri; order Esociformes; family Umbridae; genus Umbra; species Umbra pygmaea. Next base: position 16,560 of record JACXGM010010318.1, on the reverse strand, counting down.
TCGGGGCACCACCATTGCAGAGCTTGCTCAGGAATGGCAGCAGGCAGGTGTGAGTGCATCTGCACGCACAGTGAGGTGGAGACTTTTAGAGGAAGGCCTGGTGTCAAGAAGGGCAACAAAGAAGCCACTTCTCTCCAGGAAAAACATCAGGGACAGACTGATATTCTGCAAAAGATACAGGGATTGGACTGCTAAGGACTGGGGTAAAGTCATTTTCTCTAATGAATCCCCTTTCCTATTGTTTGGGCCATCCGGATAACAATTTGTCCAGAGAAAACAAGGTGAGCGCTACCATCAGTCCTGTATCATGCCAACAGTAAAGCATCCTGAGACCATTCATGTGTGGGGTTGCTTCTTTGCCAAGGGAGTGGGCTCACTCACACTTTTGCCTATGAACACAGCCATGAATAAAGAATGAAACCAACACATTCTCTGTGAGCATCTTCTCCCAACCATCCAAGAACAGTTTAGTGATGACCAAAGCCTTTTTCAGCATGATCGAGCACCTTGCCATAAGTGGCTCGGGGAACAAAACATCAACATTTTGGGTACATGGCCAAGAAACTCCCCAGACAATAATCCCATTGAGGACTTGTGGTCAATCCCCAACAGGCAAGTGGACAAACCAAAACCCACAAAAAAGAAGGGTCAACACTGCAAATAGTGACTCTTTGCATAAACCTAATGTAATTGTGGATAAAAGCCTTTAACACTTATGAAATGCTTCTTATTATACTTCAGTATACCATAGTAACTACTGACAAAAAGATCTAAGAACAATGAATCAGCAAACTTTGTGGAGACCAATACCTTTGACCACAACTGTATATGAATGAACTGTAAGGAATCAATTCTGTATCTTACTTGATTATTTAAATGTTAAATAAAACAAAACTTATTAACAAGTAAGCATAATTGGTTGGCTTTAATTCATGTTGTTCATTTTTGGTTTATTCATTTATATTTCCAGCATGTTCTTTGCACATTCCTCTTAGAGGAACACCTGAGCGCAGTAGGCATGCATGCTAAACGTGATCAAATCATGTTCCAACAAGTGACTGGAGCAGCTAAAGATTCTTTCCTTCCTCAAACAAAAGTCCCTGCCTTAAAAAAAGTTTTGTTGACACATTATAAACAGATTTCCATTAAAACTCTCTTGCTGTCCTCTCAGGCAGAAAGTCAGAAGACATTTCAGCTTTGTTTTTACAACTGTACAGGTATAAAGTTGGCTCTGTTTTGAAGTTATTAAATTGTAACTACAGCTCTGGAAAACATTAAGAGAACACTGCAAAAAACTTTGATCTGGTTTTACTATTAATAGATTTCTTTAGGTAAAATTTTAAATAAAAATATTCCATAAACTACTGACAGCATTTCTCCCAAACTCTATATATAAATATTGTCATTGTTGTCAGACCTCGAATTCAAAAAGTTAATATTCATTTGCAAACAACAATATAAATGTGTTAACTTAGAAACATTTGGCGTAATAATAATAATAATAATTGTATAAAAAAAATGTAATTCCTTTTGGCCTGTTCTCCGACCTGTCTTTCATAATGATGTTGGGTGACTTTATGCCACTCCCGGCGCAAAAATTCAAGCAGCTCGGCTTTGTTGGATGTCTTATGACCATCCATCTTTCTCTTCATCAAATTCCAGAGGTTTTCAATGAGGTTGATTTAGGAAAACTATTCAGCGATCTCTTAATTTCTTCCAGAGCTGTACTTAGCACAATCATCCACCACAGCTTTCATCATACATCGACAACATCGACAATATTGGCTCACACAAAAAGTCTCCTAGCTATTAAAAGTATTGTGGTATTATTCGAAGATAAATAGAATGACTTACCATTGTCCTCAATGGAGAAGTAGAAAAGGTCACTGGTAGCATTGTCGCCATCTCTGAGCACGTAGCAAATCTTCATGTCATCAATCTCAGCTAGAAAAATGCAATAAAATTCAAGTTTACTTACAGTAAGTGTACTTGCTCACTTTAGCATCGCAGCAGTGAACTAACAACATACCATGTGTATAATAGTGTATTAGACAGTTTTGTAATACTGTATTATGTTTTGATCTAGTCACAAAATCTTGATCTGGTAGCCGGGACGGAATAGAACTGATTAACCGTTGTGCTGTTTAGTGTCAGAAAGAACGTGAAGCGAAATGGGGCATTTAATGGTGGGTGTTTATGACTGATTACGGTGCTGAATGACCAGTGAGGAGGCACTACTAGCTACATCACATCCCTTCTGCCTGCCATCTATCACAACACTGAGCTCCAGATGGCTCTGCAGACCAGTGTTCATGTTGTTAGCTTAGTCTCACTTAGTTTTTTCAGCATACAAAGACAAAAGGTGTAATGCATTTGGTCAATGGATTTCGATGTAAGAGGTTGATTAAATTTACATTTTCTCAAAGAAAGAACATTTGGGCAATATTTTACGTCCATCATATGGACGATCAGATAAGACATGTTGTCAATAAGTATATGACATGTTTTCCATAGTTAAAGTTGCCAAAATTAACCCTGCTGCAGACTGACATATAGGAAGCGCGGTGCATTTGGAGCCAGTCCTTTAAATGCCACAAGACTGTAATAAGGGAGATGAGTGTGATGATTATTACTGGCCCTGCTGTCTTTCATCTTTGATGCCAAAATATTTTACTTCAAAGCAGCCAGCTCAAAAGATATATTAAGTCAGTTTTGGGAAGCGGCCTCCAGCTCCACCTGGTTAGCAATTTTAATCAGCCTGTTTACGAGAGATGAAAGTGCCTAAAATATTTAAAAGGACTGAAATACTGAGGCAGCAGTTAAAGGAGGATGCAGATAAACCAGAACCAGTAGACAAAAGAGACAATGTGTCTGTGTTCCGACCGAAATGGCATCCCATTCCCTATTACGTATTGCTACAGTATGTTTTACCATAGCCAATAAAAGTAGTGCACTATTCACAGAGTAGGGTCCCATTTGGAAGCCGAACGGAGATCGATGGAAGGCCTTGTTCTTACATTCCTTGTAGACAGAATTATTGTTTTTAAACCCCACCTTTTCATTTGTACAACAGACTGGGGTGTATGTTTGTAGCTTTTCTATTCTGTAGCTATTTGTTCTATACTGTAGCTATTTCTGGGGCTTAAACAAAAATGTTCTCCCTCACTGTGTCTCTTTTATCTTCTTCCCTTATTCTCTTTCTGTACGAGACTGTCACCCTCGTTGTCCACTTTCTGTCAGACAGGGCCTTTATAATTTTCATTTATTTCCTGCCTGTGGTCCATTGCTTGTAATGTAAGGTCAAATCTGCTGGTATTTCGTTAAGAGCACTAAAACTACTTAATTTGCGTGGAACAGGGTAGGTGAAATTACTGCATTGTGAAGCCCTGTCTGTTAGTTTGTCTGTCTTGTTTTCTTGCCTGCTTGTCTTACTGTCTGTCGTTAAGCTGTCTGTCTGACTGTCTGGGGAACCTGTTAAACTATTTGTGGATTCTCTAGTTCTCAATATCTTGATTTCTCAAGAGCTTGTGCAGTTGTCAGCAATTGCAGTACAACATTGTTTTGAACTAGATGATGGTTTTAAATAATTCCATAAAAAATGCTACAGAAGGCTCTTAATCCAATGCTATAGCACTATTTGAGAATTTCTTATGACGAATGAACAAAAAATCACATTGAACAAGAATGTTGAAGTTGAACAGTTGATTTATCCTTTAATTTGAACATGTTGTCTTACCTTGAGTGAACGTGGTGATGGTAGCGTTTCCTGTGCCCAGGTTGATGAGATACCCATGCTCTGGTCCCACTGTGACTTTAAAGGTGACAGACAGCTGAAGGCTGTCCCTATCCTCTGCCTTGAGAGTTTTAGATGTGATGAGGAACCCCAGATGACCCGTCTCTAACACCCTCAGGGTAGGGCCCCCTTTATTCACCACAATCTGGGGCACCCCGTTATCCACCGACAGGACAGTGATCTTCATCGTCTGGGGACGCCTAGTCTCAAACACAGTGTCGGGGAACACGTAGAAGTCAAAGTGCGTCCCATCAGTCACAGTAAACGAGAAGGAATCCGCAGATGTCTCAGTGCTGTCGTGTTTGTAGCTGATGAGGTTTTCATTTAGGTCCTGTTTGGTGAAAGAGGTAATGTGCCGGGTGTTGTTGAATAGGAGGCGGCCGTGGACAGGGACCTGCGTGATTGTGAACTTCAGGAAGCGGTCAGCCGTGTCGCGGTCCTCTGCGGTCAGTTCAAAGGGGGTGATAAGTTTGTTCTCTCCCTCGTTCACCACCAGGCTGTGGACCGTTAGAACGGGTTTCTTGTTGTCCACGTCGGTGATGGACACACGGAATGTGCGGAACACTGGGTTGTAACCATCTGTGACCTCAAACTCAAAACTGTCCATCTTCACCTCATCATCAGCCGTGTGGATGTAATACACCTTTATTATGGATGTTTTTATATATGTACACAAAAAAGATAGATCAATACGCAATTTTAAAAGATAAACAAACAATAAGAGTATTTAAAAAAAACTTCAGATGGAAGTACCTTGCTACCAGCTAGCTGCAGCTGGCTAAAGGAGGATATGGGCATTCCAGGGCTGTCGGTACACTCCAGGTGGCCTCTCTGTGGGGCTCTAGTGATGGTGAAAACCAGGTGTTCATCTGGACTGTTGAGGTCGCTGGTGCTGAGCAGGTCTGTGGTCAGTGTCACCCTGCCCCCTTCTTTCAGGGACACCCCCTTGCTGATCACATCAGGAAAAACCATGTCGATGCCCCCCACTGTCACGTAGAAGTACCTAATAATTGTTTTTTCATTAAAAGAAAATCGAACAATTGCAAGACAAATACACATAATAAGAACAATGTAGTCATTTTCACCAAGACTATTTAATGAATAATAACAACAAAGTGTTGTAATAATGTACAAAATACAACTTTTTTATGATTTAAGTATAAGAAATGTAATTACCTGTCAATTAGAGGGTTGATCCCATCAGTCACGTCAAACTTGATAAGGTCACGAATGCCCTCTTGTCCGTGGTGGATATAGACGATGAGCGCCTGGTCTACTTGGTTCTGGGTGAAGTTCATCCCCACAGTGATGTTCTCTGTCATACCGTTAGGGTTCCTTCTCTGTAGGAACCCCTGTCCAGGCCCGTAACGGATAACGTATGTTAGAGTACTATCCTCAGAGTCCAAATCGGTGGCTTTTAAAACACTGTTATCAATCACTTTCATGTCTCCTATTTCTATCTCGAGCCCATCGTTGATGGCCATCCGGGGTGTCTCATCATCTACTGGGATGATCATAACCATGACAGTCTTCTCCACCCTGTATTTACCATCCGTTAGGATGAGGTTGAAACTGTCCTCAGTGGTCTCTGAGTTGTCGTGTTCATACACAATACTGGAGGCTTCCTTGATCTGGTCCAGAGTGAAGTTGGTGACTGGGATTGTACCAGTAGTCAGCTGGTTGAGGATAAAGCCATGCTTGGGTGGTTTGGTGATAATGAACGTTAGCTCGTCAGAGGGGATGTCAACATCGGCTCCATTCAGGATGGGCGTGTCGATGACAATGTTCATCCCTTCCATGACAACAAACTCCCTCATGTAAATAGCTGGTTTCTCATCATTGGAAGGAATGATACTAATGGGGAAGAAGTGTCTATCTGAGAAGTTGATTCCATCTGAACACCTGAAGGTAAACCTGTCCTCGACCGGCTCCACTCCCTTATGAATGCTTTGGACATAGTATATGTGGTTTTGCCTAATATCCTTGATGGTGAAAGCACTTATTGCCATGCCAGACCTGGACTTCTCTGAGCCTGGGGCTGGGGAGATGTTCTCTACATAGCCTGAGGTGGGCTGGACGATGATGGTACAAAGCAGGTCATCATTAGGAGTATCAATATCATCAGCGCTAATGTGAATTATCTCAATTACATTCTTCTCACCTTCTATGACAGTGAACTGTGGGCCTACAAACACCTCTGGAGCCTGGCTGTCCATGGGAAGGATGGTGACCTGTACCCTGACCCCAGTAACCCTATTGCCCCCTACTGTCCACTCATCAGACATGTCCGTCAGTGTCAGGTTAAAGTAGTCATATTTAGGTGTGAGGCTGATCTCTCCGCTAGTGTGGGCATACACCACCAGCCCGTTGATGATATCAGCCTGGGTGAAGCGTCTTGACTGGACACCGTTCACCAGGACCTCTCCGAACACTGGAGGGTCCTCCAGGATGAATGTAAGTCTGAGGTCATCCGTGTCCTCGTCCCGCCCCTGAATGACATTCGTCGTGATCTCAGTGGCTCCATTCTCCAGGACGTCAATGTAGGAGCCGACTGTTCCGGCGGGGAGGCTGACGGTCGGGGTCTCATCATCGATGGGCTTCACGGTGACCCTAACAGTGATGGTCACAACATGGACGCCGTCGCTGATATCCAGCTGGAAGAAATCACTGGTGGACTCGTCTCCGTTGTGGATATAGGAGATCCTGTCATTGGTGATGTCTAACAGGTTGAACGAGTCTCCTTTGGTCAGGTCGGTGAATGTGTACTGAACCATGCCGTGTTGTGGAGGCTGTGTGAGCGTGAAGGAGATCTGACTGCTGTCTGTATCTAAGTCCACAGTGTCCAGCTCAGCTCTGTTGATTATATGCGTTCCCCTCTCCAAAATAGTAAAGCCAGTGTTTGTGATCTGAGGCGGCTTGTTGTCGACAGGCTGCAGAAATATAGAAAATGTTCCGGTAACGGTATTCCCTGAAGTATCCTCAACTGTGTACTGAAACTGCAGAACATGAGCAGTTATCCCCAACTCCAGGTCGGGTGGTTTGTATGATATCTTATGGTGATTGATCTGGGCTTGAGTAAACTCAGTCACCACCGTGTCTGGACTGTCCGTTAACACAATAAAACCCAGTTCAACAGGGTTATTCTCATCTGTGTCTGTAGGGGGCTGGGTGACGGTGAACTTTAGATCCCTGTCCTCTGAGTCCAGGTCAGTGTAGCGGAGAAACTTCTTACGGAAGTAGGTGAGCTGGTACTCACGTACGGTCATCTGAAGGGTGGTGCCGGGGTACAGCTCAGGGGCGATGTCATCAACAGTCAGAACCTTAATGATGAAGTGGCTCTTTTCTGATTGGTTAGGAGGGTCATTGTCATCCTGGACACGGAACACAAACTGGTCCATGACTGTGTCAGTGCTGTGAGGCCCTGTGTGTCTGTAGAACAACTTCCCATCAGTAATGTCCTGCTGCAGCCACTCTGTTACCACCTTTTCATACAGCTCATCGTCGGCATTGAACCTCCAGGTGGACGGGTCCTTCGGGGCCTCTGATTGCCTCAGCAGCACCTCTCCTATAGAGGAAAAAGGGGCCTCTACGCTGAATCTGATTGTGGAGTCCTCAGAGTCGATGTCCGCAGCGCTGAGTGCCAGTGGTGAGATGAGTATGATCTGGTTTTTGAAGAGTATTAACCCTGTGTTTGCGTTGATGATGGGCGGCTCGTCATCTGTCGGAACGATCATCAGAGGAAACAGGAATTCCACCTCATGCTTCCCATCCGTCATCCGGAAGATGATGTTGTCACTGTACGTGTCGCTGCCATCGTGCTGGTATATAACCACTCCCCCGTCCAGATCAGCCGGTGTAAAGAATTTTCTCTGTGTCCCAAGCACCGTCAGCTGGCCGTGCCGTAGCCCGTCGACCACTGTGATCCTGACATCACCCAGGTTGTCCTCATCACTGACCTCCAGGTTGTGAGAGCTGGACAGTGGCCTGGACTGTCCCTCGTAGAGAAGCTGACCTGTATTCCTGGTGACCACGGGAGCCAGCGTGTTCATAGGCTTCACTACAATCATAAAGGCAAACGTGTCAGACACAGCACCCTCAGTGTCCACGACCTCAAACTCTATCTGAAAGATACGCTCTCTCTCAGAGTCTACAGATGGAGGTTTGTAGGCGATCTTCAGTTCCCTCAGGTCTCCTTGGTAGAAAGAAGTGATGGGCAGGTTCCTGTCATCCGTGCTGACTATATATCCTTCCTCAAATGAGAGTGGGGAGGTGATGTTGAAGATCAGGTCATCAGGGTTAGACTCAATGTCCTCGGCAGCCAGCATGTCAGAGGTGATGGCTGTCATCACAAACTGATCCACTTCCATCATCAACATAGCAACAAAGCTGGGTTTAGGAGACGCGTTCTCTTCTCCCTCTTTTATACGCACCAAAATCTGGAAAAATTCCTCCTTCAGGAGATTACCTTCTTTATCTTGTAATTCCACAACCATGGGGATGTAATCTCTATTGGGTGAATTGTGTATGAAAGTGTGCTGGTAACGGATATTCATTTTAATGAATTCATCACAGTTTAGTATTTTTCCATGGTTTCCCACATCCACAAGTTTTCCATACCTGGGTAATGAACTGGTTAGAGATGTTACCTTACATTGGTGTTCACTTCTAGAGTAGGTAAACTCTAGAATCTTTCTGTCAATGGGGTTACTAGTACCAAGCAATTTATCAACGGTCAATGGCATGTTTCTAGTTAGCACTTCCAACTGTGTGAATATAACCTCTATTTCCATCATAAACGGGATGATTATGGTGTCGGTCTGAGTGTCATATCTGAGCTGTAATCTCACCATATCCCGCGGGGGGCTCCGGGATCCGTAGTGAGAATATTTTACGTCATTAGGACCAAATTCACAGGGAAACTTTTTGGGAGAAAGCTGCCCTGGTCTCTGGGAGAGCGGATCGTTATCCAGAACCGTTATACTGCATCTGTCTCCCGGCTGGACTTGAATCACCAGATCATTGACAGGTTCAATGAATATTGCTCTCCCGAAAGGCACGCGTATTCCATTGTTGGCCACCAATATAGTATCCTCCGATAATCCCGATCTCAAGGCATATGATAATGCATGACTGTCAAAAACCTGCCCGACCGAGTCACCTGTCAGATTCAGCGCAAGCAGAACAGAGAGGAGAAAAACTGCGCCAGCTCGTTGGCACTGCAGCTGCAAAATCAAAGCCATTTGGAGAGAGCCACTGCAAAGACGCTTTTAACTTTCACATACAATCCAAAACAATTGTAAAGTATTAACTAACGTTATGAGATTATAAATGTGCTGTTGATAAATAGCTCACACGCATCCGTAATTAGGTGCACCATTCTTTCTCTCAGCTGCTCTTCGGTTCTAGACAAAACTTCACTACACTTGGAGCCCCGGAGCGAGATGGGCCCGCCCCTTATCCTCTGATTGGAGGATAGTTCATTATGTGAAATGCCTGTATCGAGTTTTAAATGAACGACAAAGAATTCGTTCAAAAAGCTATTGGGTGGATGGAAGCAGGTTGAATAAATTAAAATACATAGAAACTAAAATAAAAGTGAAATTCGTAGTCTGGTTTACAATGAACGATTTACATTCAATATCACTATTTTTTGCAGATAGAAAAATGACAGTATAACACATTCCCAAACTCATATCTTAAATGGCACATTCCAGCATTGGAGACACTGTAAATAACTACATCATTTTTTCAATTGGTAAATTTTTCTTTCAGATAACACAAATGGTATTAACTACAATAACAGGCTATAACAGTGCTATGTTATTTTTAAAAAAATCAGCATCAATATTTGATACTGATATTTTGCCAAAATATTATATAATATATATAATATAATAATGAATAAATTAAAACAATAGCCAACCTGTGAATAGGAAACTAGTTTTGGCGACATGTTCTAGCTCCCTCTTGTGGTGTAATATGACCTATTTAGACAGCTGTGGTGCAGGCATATTGTATGTACAAATTACATTTTAACATAACAGAGCTCCATAATGACAACTTTAAAAAGTGGGCTCTGAGCATGAGAAGAAACCTGCTATAAAAAACAGCCAGCTGACGCTGAATTTAACATCAACACAAGCAGCTGCACAAACACCCTGGACCAGCGCCATATTAATAGTTTAATTTGGAAAACAAATATTGGCAAACTTTGTATACATTAATCAGAATTGTTTTGCATAAAAGTGTTTCTTCATCCTCATTGTGCTCAATACAACGATGTACCGTTTCTTTTTGGGGCTAATTCCATTAACCCAAGGTAGGATGATGAATGAATCTGTGGAGTCAGGTGTGGGGTGTAAACACACAAAATGTGCAACTCTTTGGGTGACAAAAACCAGGATTAACAAATACCTTACATTTGATATATTCTTTCCTGTTGCAATCAAAGTAAATAATGACCCACTGCATAATCAAATGCACTATAAACACTTTATTCTAAATACCAATTCCCATGTCATTCACAGTAGGTTGCTCTGTCTGGATAAGAGCATTTGCTAAATGCTTTAAATGTAAATCCCACATACTAATTCCTACTAATATTAATTTATAATACCAATGTACTAAGAGTCTCGCCCAAAAAATTAAATATGGGTGTCATTTACTGACAATTCATGCATACTGTATCTTTGCATAACATTATACTGAGCCAACAGCCAATCAGAGTAGAGTAGGCAGCTGTTTGTAATAAATGTGTGAAAGGGCAGGAATATCTTGACTCAAACATATATTCTTTTGCTGCCCTGTAGTCAGACAATTTGTCTAAGACTGTTTCCATTAAGTCATTTTGGAGAAATTATGAGGGGTCTTGTAAAAACTAAGTAGTCATTGACAATTGCTTCATTTCTAATTCCTCAAAATCCAGTGAAGCATTTTCAAAACAAGTCTTACCCTCTTGCATTCTGGCTCAACATACAGTATCCGTTTCTGCGGTCAATCATAACATTTAGAATGTGTTCACATTCTAGACACTGTCAGAAAAGATTTCATCCAGAGTCTTCACTCCTAAGCAATCAGAAGAAACCATTGTGTGTGTGAGGTTTAGCCAGAACGATGAATTTGGGTAGCCAGGTAAGTGGGTAACAGACTGATGTCAACAGCCTATACATTTGGCCAGAAACATATGTGTTAGTTCTGTTTGATATACTATATAATACATTAGTCTCAAAAACCATGCAGTGATATCCTCAATCTGTCACTCTCCTCCTACTGCCCTATCCGTCTCACTCATCTCTCAGGTTTTCTAGCTTTCAGTTGTTTTTTCAACAAAGCATTCTGCACTGACGGCTGAAGAACAGACAGGACGCCTCTCTCTGCGTCCTTCCTCTCTCTCCCACACCACTCATCTCTCACTTTCCCTCTGCAGCCCAACTCAGCGGCCCCTCCATCTCTTCAGCCTTCAGCTGGCACCACAAGGGGCTACAGTCAATTAGACAATGGAAAGTATAATATAATACTGATGCCGCCAGCTCATCTAAATGAGCTCATTAGCCCAATGCATGCAGAGAAGAGCCCGGTGGTTATAGATAGACACATATGTTTAGTATTCAGTTTAGTTTTACTATAAATATAGACATGAGCATAACCTGTATTATTTATCAACAATAGGATTTATGTATACTACACACTCACTGTTATACCATTATTTTAAGCCCATCACCCATTGTATAGTGTGCATATAGCAAACAACCCTATCTGTTTGCTACCACTTGCAGCAACCACCACATCACACCAAATCAAATTCTGGGGGTGTACATGTAGTTATGAAAAATATTGATGCTGATTCAAACTACACACTAGTCACTTATACTGATGTATGTACAGTAGTAGCTCCCTACGTTTGGCATGTCCCTGGATGTGAGCTGAGGGAGTTTGACACACCATTTAAAGAGCTGTCACTGTGTTTCATTTGGATAAGTGCCATTCCACCCACTGGATTTTGGTAGAAGAGGAAGTTAGGACAGTAAGTTCCTGGATTTTGAAGAAACATTTGTTTTTATACATACATTTGCTGCTTTGGTACAAACAAAATGGCACCAATTAATCCAATACATTTTGTAAATCCATTTTACATCAGCAGTTGTCAAAGTTTTCATACAGGTGGCTTGTTTACTTTAGGCAGACTCGAAATCTACATAACAACAAGGATTTTGGATAGGTACAGCTTCGATTTGCAAAGCAGAAACTTGATCACTGCTCTACAGGGTGTGTAAGCAGCCATTGAGAACATATTGTACAGTAAAACATTTAAATTGAAAAATTATTTAAATTGAATTTAAATACATTTGAAAAATGCATGTTATTTTTTCCATATTGCCCATCTAGCTACAATTGCAGGCCTTTCTGTTAGGGCCCAGTTACAGTACGTCTAAACACTTCAAAGTGGGTTGACTTCAGTGCAAAGCCTACAGGCATAGAGAGCCTGGAGAAAAATGATAAATGGATATAGACGAATAGATAGAGAGGAATAAAGGAGAGTAAGGGAGATAAGGAGACTAAAGTGTAAACTGCATTGCATTATACATTGTAATGCTGGGGCTGTCTGTGCTAAAGTGTGGTGCAGAGAAAGGTTTTAGTAATAATATTAATATGTTTTTACATATGTAAAGCACTTTTCATGATAGTAAAATAATCTCAAAGTCAATAAAAATAATAATAATAATAAAACTAGATAGGAGAATGTGTGTAGAGCATCCGTCCCCTCATCCTGCCCATCACTCTTCCTTCCCGGAATTCTAGGGACTTATATTAGGGGACTTATATTAAGGGGGCTGAATAATTTTGCTCACCCAATTTGTCAGTTTTTTATTTGTTAAAAAAGTTTGAAATATTTAATAAATTTCGTTCCACTTCATGATTGTGTCCCACTTCTTGTTGCTTCTTCACAAAAAATTACAGTTTTATATCTTTATGTTTAAAGCTGAAATGTGGCAAAAGGTCGAAATGTTCAAGGGGGCCGAATACTTTCGCAAGGCACTGTACACATATATATATATATATATACACATATACATACATATACATATATATATAGAATAACTTAAAGGTACAATATGTAATATCGATCAAAACAATAACAAAATACATACTTTGCAATGAAAGAAAACATCACTATACATATATTATATATATTTCTTAGTTGTGTACTTACATTATCCTAAATGTTTCCACCAACTTTCAAATCCGGAGAAATTTGTAATTTAATTTGAAGACACGGGACGTTTCTTTTTGTCGCCCATCAATGACGTCATATAATATAGTGGCTCTAAGTTCCAGGGAACCGCCAAACATAACGTGAATAAAGTTCTAATATTTTTAACAATACATTACTTTGTCAGTGAACATTTTTTCTGCCGGAGACGCTAGATTGGAAGGTTGTCATTGACAACGATAACAAAACCCATGATCCCACGCAACCTCCCGACGTCATCCAAGTACATCTTTTGCTATTGTTTTGATTGAGAGCCCCCTGGTGGCCAAAAATTACATATTGCACGTTTAATATATACACATACACATACACACATATACAGCATATACATGTCACAATAATAAAATAATACACAGTTTATTCATTTGAATAGTAGACCTGTTGAAAAAGCTTCAACAGACTGGACAGCCCTGAGGCTGTCAGGAAGGGAGTTGTAACGCCCAGTCCAGGGAGGGCTGGCGTGAAGAGGACTGAGAAAATGGACTATATGTATTTATTAGTTAATTCATGTATATGTGTTTTGTTTTCATATCAGTACATTGCATGTATTTTTATGTTATTAGATGTATGCCCCTTTAAGTTCGTGTGGCACCTCTCTCTAGTTTGGCTATGGCTAGGATAGGGGTTAGGTTAGGCTGGTATCTTGTAGATCTGATGATTAATGATTGCATTCACCCGTGTTCTATTAGCCAGTTAGTTTGCTCATTATAAAAGGTGGCCAAAATAGAGAGAGGTGTCAGTCATTGTTATATTGTCACATTGGGAAAAGGCTGTCCGGGAGGTACTACATTAATGTAAGTTGTGAAAAGTGTGTTGCTGCAGTTTGGAAGTTTATGCTCTGTACTTACAATTTAGCTATCAGCATCCCATGCCGCTGTGAGAGCATGGTAATATATATGGTATCGTAGTGCAATCGCATCGGCTGTACCCTGCAACGTCATTATATGTATGTTTCCAAGAGTGTCTGCAATAAAACAACCATTAATTTTCATCTACCATTTACCTGCCTGGGTCTCCCTCTCTTTACACCACACCACAGTGTGAGAGGAGTTTCAAAGACCTGGTCCATGGGAGGAAAAGGCACAGTCACCCATTGTTCATAGCCAGGTTCTTGGCTATTTGAGCAGTTTGGTGTGGCTGGACCGTAGGGGACGTGAAGGTTCATAAATGGAAAGTGAATCTAATATTTATGCAGGTCTGATGCCATGGAGTGATTTGTAGACTAAGAGGGTCATTTTAAAGTAAATTCTTCAGGCAACAGGATGCCAATGGAGGTCAGCAAGGACAGGGGTGATGTGGGGAGACATATTTTCTTTTTTAAGGATCCTTGCAGCGCTGTTTTGTATGAGCTGTAATTTATGAACTGAGGATGCTGGGAGACACCCAAGTACTGCATTCCCATAATCAATTCTGGAGAAAACAAATGAATGGATGAGTTTTCTGCATCAGGAAAGTTTAAAGAGGATCTTAGGCGGGAGGCCTGTAGGATTTCACTCCAACCCCAATCTAGCACACCTGAGTGTAATAATTAGCTGTTTGATACGCTGAATGAGGCTACATTATGTGCAATTGGAGTGAATACCTATAAGGTGGTAGCTGGTCTCCAGGACCAGGATTGGTGACCCCTGTTTTAGACATTGCAGTAGAATCATGTGAACCACGGGGTCAAATGCAGCACTGAGGTCGAGAAGAACCTGGATGGTGGGGGATCCTGTGTCTCCAGCTATGATCAGGTCATTTACAATCTTCACCAGGGCTGTCTCAGTACTGTGAATTGATCTGAAGCCAGACTGGAAAGTCTCATACAGTTGGTTAGCGCTAAGGTGTGAGTGAAGTTACATTGCTACTATCTTCTCCAGGACTATAGATAAAAATGGTACTTTGGAACTAGGCCTAAAATTTGAAAGGAGGTCTGGGGCAAGGGTTAGTTTATAGAGCAAGGGGGTAATGGTTGCCATCTTGAATATTGATGGTATCTGTCCAGTGTGCAGGGACTTGTTGAACACATTAGTAACATTTTGAATGAGGGTAGCCTAGCATGTTTTAAATAGTGATGTTGGAATAGGGTCAAGCGGGCTACTGGTAGATTTAATTTTTTAGATTATTTCTAACAGAAGCAGGTGTCACCACAGCAAAATCACTTAGTAAAAACTGAATCACTCTGGAAAGTTGTTAAATTTTTCTGACTGAAATGTTTAGAGCATGTTCATGATTTGTTCACCAATATAATCGATGGAGAACATAATAGTGCTACATTTACAAGAGCAAAGTGTGGTGCACTGTAAACCTGAATGGAAAAGGTAATTAATTGAATTGAGTTTAGAAAACTTGAAATAATTTCAACAGTTATATTATATTAAATGTTAAGTGACCTCAACATTTTCAATTTAGTATAATAATAACAATATGTGCAGGTAAGTACAAACTGCTGTCCATAATAAACTTAGTGACTTGAAACGGCTATCCCTAAATCGATGTAATGTTTATCGAAGTCTCTCCGTGTACATTTTGTGTGGAAATGTTGTCAAAATGGTTAACAGAAAAAACAAAAAAGTGACTGTTAAGTTTATGAACTTCAAAGTATTAAGGCATTCAGTTGGCAATCAAAATGTTATTGTCAGTTCCTTTTCATTTGTACATTTCTCATTTAACAGACACTTATCCAGTGTGACTTCATCATTTAGCCCACTAGGGAATCAAACCTTCCAATTACAAGTCTGATTTTCTAAACATTGAGCCATCTGACACCCCCAGGCTTTTTACATTGCTGGAGAAGGGCCTGTAAGTCAGCGTTTTCCTGTTGTTTCCGTGATGTACCCACAGAGCAGTCGATGTATGTGTTGTTCATTCCTAGTAGAATTGAATTCTATGGTATTGCTGTAAGCATGTGTCTGTGTTTTATCCATCCATCCATGACTTGTTGAAAGCTGAAGCAATATAACAGCAGGCAAATCGGGTGGACTCCAAAATGACATCCTACTCCCTATACAGTAGACAATAAATACACCATAAAGGGCATAGGGTTCCATTTGAGACGTGTTCTAGAACTCCCTGCTGACATTCACTCTTGTTAATTGCCCCTGCAGGCATTAGACCCCCCATTGGCTTCAGTGTAAAAGTCATTCATGTTGTAAAAGTCATTCCAGTGGAACAATAGTTGGGGATTTTCAGGTCTATTTTAGCAGCTGGGATGTTGGAGAGACAATCTGGCTGGGCCCCACTTTGCTCATTAGGGCTATTTCAGTTCATTACTTCACAGCCAGGGAGCACAACTTTGATCGCTAATACTGGTGGGGGGTAACACACACACACACACACACACACACACACACACACACACACACACACACACACACACACACACACACACACACACACACACACACACACACACACACACACACACACACACACACACACACACACACACACACACACACACACACACACACACACACACACACACACACACACACACACACACACACACACACAC
>JACXGM010010317.1:0-26433 GCA_016801145.1 Umbra pygmaea | reverse complement strand
TCATTGAACCATCAGACAGCCCCTGGGCAGCACCAGTGGTCATGGTTCCTAAAAAAGGGGGCAAGTTGAGGTTTTGCGTGGACTACAGACCCCTTAATGCAGTAACCAGGAAAGATTCATATCCAATACCACGTATTGATGAATCGCTGGACCTGGTTAGGGGATCATCCTGGTTCTCCTCATTGGACCTCCGCAGTGGCTACTGGCAGGTGCCCCTCACCCCAGAGGCCAGAGCCAAGACTGCTTTCTCCACCACCAGAGGGCACTGGCAGTTCAAGGTCCTGTGTTTTGGCCTGTGCAATGCCCCAGCTACATTTGAAAGATTAATGGACAGGGTGCTGGCAGGCATTACCCAGCAGGAGTGTCTGGTCTACCTCAACGACATTCTGGCCCATGGCAGCTCCTTCCACTCTGCCCTGGGGTCTCTGAGGCGTGTTCTGGAGAGGGTGGCTGCTGCAGGCCTGAAGCTCCACCCAGAGAAGTGTCACTTTATGAGAAGGGAGGTGCCCTTCTTAGGGCACAAAGTAAGGGAGGACGGCATCAGCACTATGCAGGACAAGGTGTGGGCTGTCCGAGACTGGCCCACCCCTACTGACCAGGGACAGTTGAAAAGCTTCCTAGGCCTGGCCTCTTACTATAGAAGGTTTGTAAGAGCCTTCCTTGGGATTGCAGCCCCCTTGAACCACCTCCTGAAGAAGGACCAAACCTTTTCATGGACTGCAGAGTGTCAAGAGGCCTTCAACACTCTCAAACAGGCACTAATTGAGGCCCCTGTGCTTGTCCCCCCTGACCCCACCATGCCCTTTATTCTGGACACGGATGCAAGCAATGTAGGGATGGGTGGTGTACTGGCCCAAGTGCGGCCAGACGGGGAGAGGGTGGTGGCCTATTTTAGTAGAACACTGAACAAACACGAGAGACGCTATTGTGTCACCCGTAGAGAGCTGCTGGCTGTAGTGGAGTCCATCAAACACTTCAAGTACTACCTCTGCGACCTGCCCTTTACTGTAAGGACTGACCACTCTGCTCTCAAGTGGCTTATGTCCTTCAAAGAGCCGGAGGGGCAAGTGGCATGCTGGCTGGAGGAGCTTCAGCCATACGACTTCACAGTTGTACACAGGGCAGGGACACGCCATACCAATGCTGACGCCATGTCTCGTAGACCCTGCACAGCGGCAGGGTGTCGCCACTGTGGGAGGAGGGAGGCTTAGGAGAGAGAACTGTGTGAGGAGGAGGGGCACGGGGCCCACTGTGTCGGAGTAGTGTGCCTGTCTGCAATGAGCTGCAGACTGTTCATGTGGCGGAATGGAGACAGCAGCAGGAGCAGGACACTGATCTACAGCCAGTGCTGCAGTGGGTGGAAGCACAGCAGAGACCACCATGGGAGGAGGTGGCCGCGCTCTCACCTGGGGCCAAAGGCCTCTGGTCCAAGTTTGAGACACTACGTCTGGCAGATGGTGTGCTGCAGCGGGCCTGGAAGGACCCAGCTACAGGGGAGGAGAGGTGGCAGGTGATTGTCCCCAAAGCTCTGCGGCAGTCAGTGCTCCAGGGCATGCATGGGGGGGTAGGAGCTGGGCACTTTGGGGTCACAAAGACCCTCCACCGCCTCCGTAAGGGTTTCTAATGGGGTCAGCACAAGAGAGATGTAGAGGACTTTTGTCGTTGTTGTGACAGCTGCACAGCAAGGAAGGGCCCTCCAGGTCAGTCCCATGCTCAGCTCCAACAGTTCCCAGTTGGTGCTCCCATGGAGAGGGTGGGGGTGGATGTAGTTGGGCCTTTCCCCATAACAGACAGCGGGAACTGCTGGGTCCTCACAGCCATGGACTATTTTACAAAATGGCCAGAGGCCTATGCTCTTCCTGACCAGGTGGCAGGGACCATTGTTGATGACCTCACAGTGGGCATGTTCAGCAGATTTGGCATTGCAGAGTCCATTCACAGTGACCTGGGTAGGAACTTTGAGTCCCGTGTGTTTGCGACCATGTGTGACCGTCTGGGTATGCACAAGACCCGTACAACTCCTCTTCACCCTCAATGTGACGGCCTTGTGGAGCGCTTCAACAAAACGCTGGCACAACAGCTGGCCATCATCTCTGGCAAACACCAGCGTGACTGGGACAAGCACCTGCCCCTGGTCCTCATGGCTTGCCGCACCGCTGTCCAAGACTCCACCTCCTGCACGCCCGCTCTTCTCATGCTGGGGAGGGAGCTTCGTACACCTGCAGAAATGGCGTTCGGGCAGCCCCCTGATAGCCCCCCGGGTCCGCCGGGACCAGAGTATGCCAAGAGGCTCCAGGATCGCTTGGAAACAGCCCACACTTTTGCCAGGGAGCAGCTGGTGAATGCAGGGGTGAGGCAGAAAAGAAATTATGACGTGCACACACAGGGAAGGCACTTTGAGGCTGGAGAGCTGGTCTGGGTCTACAGCCCCTTGAGGAAAAAAGGACGTTGCCCAAAGCTGGACAGTCACTGGGTAGGACCCTGCCCAGTGTTGGAGAGGATTGGGGAGGTGGTCTACCGGGTTAAACTGCCACCTAGGGGGAGGAAAGTGGCACTGCACTGGGACCGGTTGGCCCCGTACAGAGGGAGAACACTCCCAAATGATGCCACCTCAGCCACTGCCACCAGCCCCACTCTGACCAAAAAGGGGAATAGCACAAACACAGCTGGGCCTAGCCGAGAGCTGGTTACTAGACCCACTATTCCTGTGCCCCTACCTCAGGCGGGGTCCCCTAAGTCACTTGAGAACACTCTGTCCCTGACTAGGCCACACAGGCAAAGGAGGGCCCCGGGGTACCTCCAGGACTTTGTTTACTCCCTCGGGGACGAGGAACTTTGTGTTGGGGGGGCTGTGTAGCAACCCTCCAGGTTATGTGTGTTGCTTAGAGTTCTGTTAGATTTATTTGTCAGGTTTACAGAATTAATTACCGTTTGTGTGTTGGGGAAGTTGCTGGAGTTGCTTTTGTGATTGGTGGAGGGGCAAAGATAGTAGTTAGGGGGCTGGGTTTGACAGGTTTTGTTCTTGCTCATCTTTGGGTCTGTCTCTTTTGTTCTTACTGTACCTGTGTGGCAAGACATTGATTTATCTAATCTGATGTGGCGTAAGCTATGGCCAAACATTAGCTTAATAAACCGGTGGTTCGAGAACAGTAAACTCTGTTGTGGACAATGTTTTAATTAAATTAATAGCGAGGTCATTACAATATGTAGGTGGATTGTTTCAAGTCCCTTTCTTGCTAAGCTCTGATTTCACTTCTTTTAGATTGTGTAAAGCACTCGTAGAGGTAACAGAGTCAGGTAAAAGCGTGTTAGTAACCTGTTCACACTTACTGAGTGGTAACCTGTTCACAATTACTGGCCATGCCATCCAAACGGGGAGGATTAACACAGTATGAGGGGGAGATCCCAGACTCATAGTCTATCGAACCATGCCGACCCCGGTTATGTAAGGTGCTCGGGGAGGTGACATAACCGGGGGACAGCATAGGGGCCGTGTTAAACCAGAGGGGCGCACAGCATAGCGCCCCTATGGTTCAACAACACAGGTGTCTGATGAAACAATCTAGCTTTACCATCCACAGGCACATGCTCCAGGCTTTCTGCCATAGCAGAAGAGGAAACAGGTGCGAGGTAGACCGAGAATAAAATTCAGGAACTTTATTTACCCTGTCTCCAACCAGAACAGGATAGGACCCCGCTAGGGAGTCTCTCTTCAGCCATTGTCGGTTATTATTCATCTGTATGTTACTCTCTGCGTAAAGCTTACATTCTACTATTCTTAGACACTATCTTTCATTTATTCCACACTGCACAGAGTTAATTATTTTGGGCATTACTGTCACCCGTTGTTTATTATTATTGGCTGTTGTGCTTTGCTGTCATTTGCTATTAGAAGCACCTGAACAGCTACTCCTCTCTCTGACTCCTGTATTCTCTCCACATCACCACTAATTACACAACTGGTGTCTTCAGTTCTCAGCCCAAACACTTACCTTTTCTGTTAAACAGTAATATTACACCGTGGTAAACAGTCAACAATCCCAACTTTTTAACTTTTTTTTTCAATTAGTGTATTAATAAATTCACAATGTAAAACATCAAATAATGTTTTAAATATAGTACAAGGTGAATTGCATTTTCAAATGACGCTCTTTTTGTGTTTTCCATATTGTCCCTAAATTTTCAGAATTGGTGATATATAAGAATTTACATTAAACATTTTCTTGAAACAGAAAAAGAACAAATATTTTTATCTCCAACAATTTTAATAGCAGGGAGTCAATGCCGAACAAAATATATATATTTTTACTGTGGGCTCAAACAGTATTTGGTGAAATAATATCAAATAAATAAATTTAACAAAGCACCATAATATTGATCAAAGGCATGAATGTGCACTGTTGTGTATGGGAAGCTACATTCAATAAAAACCTTTATTTTTCCAGCACATGCACCAACTTTATAGAAAAAAAATCTAAACTGAATATGCAAAAATAAGATTAATCAACAGAAACTAAAGGCATTTTTTTCATATAAAACCAAAATTCACATTAAAGCAGAAGAAGCAAGACTGCCACAATGGACCCTTTTCCCTTTTAAAAACATATTCGGACACATAAGTATCAATGGGCAGGGTCACACTGCCTTTTAAACATCTTCAAGAAAACCAGTAATCAAAATCACACTCAACCGACAGTTACAAAAGAGGATAAACAAAACAAAGACATTCAGTTGAAACTATAGTCAGCATATATTTTATCACACCTTCAGAACCAAAAAGCCATCAGATGTTGGTGCAGATTTATTAACTCAATTTGGAAAAGTAACGTAGTGGGACAGGTGCATAATGAGTGTTCAAATAAAAGCCTGGTCCCAGATCTGTTAGCAAACTCCTGTTTGTAGAATTGTCCTGACCTACATGTAATATGTAACCAGACAACAACAGTGAGAAAGTATAAGGGTCAGATAGGTCTGGGAACAGGCTTAGGATTGCTGAGTCATCATCTACAGCAGGTTTGGTGCATCCAGTGACAGCATCCCCACAGCGCTCCCTAGAGGGCAAATGGGAAAACAACAGCCAAACTCAAAATATCTAACAAAAATACAATCTCTTGTAAGTGTATACATAACATGATAAAACCAACATCTAAAAAGAGTTAAAGAGAGAGTTGGACAGTGTGGTAGAGATTTTAAGGGTTGGGGTGTCATCTCTCCTCAGTGCGATGGTGGATCAGGCGGGTGAGGGAAAGTTTTCACATTCCAGCAGGCGGGGCTTGAAAGGGAGGGAGCAATTTCCTTACTTCTTCCAAATTGTATAGAAAACCCACCTTGTCAGCTGGTTAAGGAAAATGGCACAACATTACAACTACATTGCTTTTCAAAAGCAACTCTCCTACAGCATTCACATTTGGATTCTGTAAAGCTTGCATTCATGACTGCAAAATACAGTGAACAAAAATAAATACACAATAAAAGGACAGTAAAACGTGCAGTTTCATCACACAGCACCATGCCACAGATGTCACAAGTTTTGAGGGAGCAAAAGTGACAACTCCCACGCAGTGATGTAAAGCCACAACAGGTGGATTCAGCACCACGGCCAGCTCCGTAGCCTACTGAATTGTTTGTGATTCCACCTTTTGTGGCCTTAAATCATTGCGTGCGAGTTGACAGTTTAACTCCCTCAAAAATTAGCGACATTTGTGGCAATGTGCTGTGTGATGAAACTGCACATTTTAGAGTGGCCTTTTATTGTGGCCAGCCTAAGGCACACCTGTGCAATAATCATGCTGACTAATCAGCATCTTGATATGCCACACCTGTGAGGTGGATCGATTATCTCAGCAAAGGAGAAGTGCTCACTAACACAGATTTACACAGATTTGTGAACAAATATTTGAGAGAAATAGGACTTGTGTACATAGAAAGTCTTAGATCTTTGAGTTCAGCTCATGATAAATAGGGGGGGCAAAAACAAGTGTCGCATTTATATTTTTGTTCAGTGTAAGAATATATTTGATATTTACAATGCAGTAAATAATAACGAAAATAATATTTTATCACAAGTTAGTGTCTACGTTGTCATTATTGACTACCATATAATTTTGAAATTTCAGAAGACATTTTGAGTATTTGTTTTTACTAAAATAATAAATGCCCCAAAAATAAATATAAATAAATATATGTCTCTCTCTATATCCATTTATGTAGATATGTATAATTAAAATATTTTTTAGATCTAATTTAACAAGATTCAACCTTGTAGTACATGGGAAGTCTTGTGTGAAGCAGACTGAATCAGGTTTACCCGGTAGAAATTACACAGTTTTGACATAATCTTTGGTCAAATTTAATAATTTCATGATGCTGCTAAAAAAATTTTTTTGTTACAATGGAGGTTATGCATTTAAGCCAAACCACAGTTTTTTTTTGTGCAGTGTCATCTATATGATGGATATTTCATAGTTTTTGTATTCTTCCATTAACTATCACTTGAATCTTTATTGTGGAGACACTACAATAATCATTATTCCTCAGAGTATTACAAAATAATCTGTTTGATAGACACACTCTGTTTTAAAAAAATTACAGTGCTTTGTAAAAGTATTTAGATCCCTGATGTATTATTTGTAATAAGTAATGGATACACATAGATGCTGTTATATTTCAACATTTCTCAAACTAAAAAGCAATTATTGTAAGGTGATATTGGTTGTTGTAGAATAAACATAAGAAAATAACTGAAATTAGGCCTATTGCAAAAAAAGTGAGGTGTTATTTCTTTATTTATGCTTAGAGTTTGATTAACCCCCCCTTCAATATGTAACAAACACTCCCTTATAATAATGGTAAAATAAGTAAAATGTCTACCTGATAATATTGTCAAGTAAAAACAATTATGTGGCATGTAGGGAATGAAAACAAGAAACAACCATGTCTGGACTTTGCCTGAAAAGTCATGAGTGACTCATGTTTGTGGCCAGTTGGTCAAAACTAAAACTGCTTTTATGTATGGGCGCAATCCTTATGCTGCCAATGCCTCAAGACCCACAAGCATTGACTAAAAAACCTGAAACCAATCACCTGAGAAGTATTGGCCAACATCTCTGGCACTGCAAAACTGGTACATAATTTACCTCAAAAGTATAAAAGCTGTTATTGAAGTGGCTCTGCCAAATATTAAAATGTAGGTGTTGAACACTTGGAATCAAAATATCCCCGCAAAAAAGATCTTAAGTGTTTTCTGACAAAAAAAAGTCAGCTAACAAGAATTGATAATGAATTTCAGTGTTTTTTTTAGAGGAACTCTTTTTATATGCATATAATTTATAGAAGTCTTAAAAAGCACACTGAATATTAAAATACTATAAGTAACTCAAGAAGCTTTATTATACATGTGACAGTTCCACCGAGGGGCGGTACTCGAGACCCAGCAATATCCCCGAAGGTAATGTGAGTTATGAAAAATCAGGGCTCATAAAAACACCTGGGGATAATCACCTGTTTCCTTGTCCCTATGCAACAGGTACGGGCACTGAGTGAAAAATGCTGGAAAGGAGAGTTTGGGGAAAGAAGGTACTCTATAAGAAATTTTCTGCTTATTTTGTTAATATTGATATTTGTGCTCGAGATATGAGCCCCTTATTTTGTTAGGGTAAAATGATGCGCATGTTTTGGTTTGGTGATAATCTGGGGCTTCTGATAGTATTGTTGAGGAATACTTGTGCTGTGCTACCTGTGATAATGGATTGATGATCCCATAAAGAAAAGACTGAAAACTGGGAAATCTAAACTACACCTCTGGACTCGTTACTGTTTCCAACCTCCCCGCAGAGCTAGTTTAGGTGGGCCGTACAGCGGTCCTTTCACATACAGTAATAGTATTTTTAGAATATTAGCAGCAATTAAAGTTACAATATGTAGTTTTCCAAAACAATAACAAAAGACGTACTTTGCATTAAAAAGTACATATATATACTTATATATATATATATACCTAGATTATATATATTTCTTAGTTGTGTACTTACATTATCCTAAATGTTTCCACCAACTTTCAAACTAAGAGAAATTTGTAATATAATTCGAAGACACAGGACATTTCATTTTGTCTTCCGTCAATGGCGTCATAACCTTTGACTGCTGTAGTTGCTCTAAGTTCCACGGAACCGCCAAACATAACGTGAATAAAGTTATAATATTTTTAACAATACATTTACTTTGACAGTGAACATTTTTTTCTGCCGGAGACGCTAGATTGGAAGGATGTCATTGACGACGATAACAAAACCCATGATCCCACGCTACATCCCGACGTCATCCAAGTACATCTTCTGCTATTGTTTTGATTGAGGGACCCCTAGTGGCCAAAAACGACATATTGTAGGTTTAAGACAATGAAAGACCCTTCACAGATTCTGTTATGCTTCTGAAGTTGAGGTTTACAATACATGCAAACACAAACACAAAATGAGCAGATGAGGCAAGTGTCTGATCATTCTTTCAAAAAGGATACAGTTCCATATAAGATGGAACACATACCACCTCCTTGGAGAAGTACACAGGACATGAGAGCCTTCCAAGCTGTTCTTCATAAAGAGTTAGTGCCTCGGTCAGATTCACACAGTTTCCCTAAGGACACACAGCTCAAGATTAAAACATGGACCTAACTTAACCTGATTTGAAAAAAGGATTGTATAAAAACCAGAGAATGTTTTACAGCCTGTCATAACTCCCATTTAGAAAGTGAACAATGGTTGATGAATACATCTATTTGTGATATCAAATTGTGTCATCGGCCAAATAAATTCCTGCCATAAGAAAAACGTTTCAATACAATAAACACATGTGCATGGATGGTAATGTCCACAACTCACCACCAGGTGGAGGAGGAGCTGCATCAAACAACTGAGGAGAATCAAGACAAGATGCAGAGACAGTCCTACCTGTGTGAAATACTTCCCAGTAGGACGCAGTACTTTGATTGAGAGATCCAAGATAAGCCGCAGGAACTCCCATGTTGAGTCTGAGACAGAGTAAACGATCTGTCAATCAATTATGCATTTCCTAAGAAAAATCTGGTTAACAGCACATTGGCCCCCTAAATCAAAGTAACTTTTTATTGAGGTACAAAACACTAAATGCCATCCCATAATTCACCATGGTAGGGGCCAACAGTCTTTTCAGGTCAGGCGGTTTCAAATTGTTCAGTTCGAATTGTAAACAGGCATTTGCATCTGCTTGTGTGAGGTCCTGAGCTTGAACAATTTAGTGCCCTAGTCGTAAGGGGTTTAGTGCCCTAGTCGTAAGGGGTTTAGTGCCCTAGTCGTAAGGGGTTTAGGGCCCTATTCCTACGGGGTTTAGGGCCCTATTCCTACAGGGTTTAGGGCCCTATTCCTACGGGGTTTAGGGCCCTATTCCTATGGGGTTTAGGGCCCTATTCCTAAGGGGTTTAGGGCCCTATTTGTATAGGTTCTATCAATAGGAATTTCTACTTTCTTGGGAATTATTTGGGTTCATTCAGGGCCTATTAAATTAGATTAGATTGAACTTTGTCATTGCACAGAACAATAAAACGTTAGTTTAGCTTGTACTATATTGAACATTACCACATTATGTGAAGTTTTACCGATGTTTTACTCACAGTTATACAAGTTACCCCTGCCATGTCGGGAATACTTTGGGAAACCAACTTGTCAGTCAACACCCTTCACAGCTACATGAAATGACGCAATCAAAGACTGCGGTATGCTAGATGTTCCCGACCTGCCAAGCGCGAAAGTGAAGTCAAAATGACGTGGATTTTGCTGGCGTCCGGGGATATCGAGCGCGAACCAAGGGCGCGCTCTACTCTTTCAGCGCACCACTCTTTCAACTCTCCTCAGTTGCAACACCTCTGTTCAGGAGAAGACTGCAACTAGTGTCGCAAGCACCAGCACGAGTATAAATAGTTACGGCGCTCCAATGACGTCACTTTGGCGTGCGCCAGGTCGGTAACATCTACTATACCGCAGGTTTAAGGCTTTAATATGCAAAGCAGAAGCCATACATCAACACTGTCCAGAAGCACCACAAGCATCATCTGAGATGGACAGCAGCACAGTGGAATCAGGTTTTGTGGTCTGACAAGACAACGTTTTTTAAATAGTTTTGGACAAAACAGCCATCATGGTCTCCAATCCAAACAGGAAAATGACAATCCAAATTTATCAGTGTCAGGTCCAAAAGCCAGCATCTGTCATGGTATGGAGGTGTGTTAGTGCCCATGGCATGGGTAACTTGCTAATCTTTGAGGGCACCATTAATGCAGAAAGATAACAACATATGCTGCCATGCAGACATCGTCTTTTCCAGGGACGTCCCTCCATCTTCCAGCAGGACAACGCCAAACCA
Organism: Umbra pygmaea; assembly: GCA_016801145.1. Taxonomy (NCBI): domain Eukaryota; kingdom Metazoa; phylum Chordata; class Actinopteri; order Esociformes; family Umbridae; genus Umbra; species Umbra pygmaea. The sequence goes on along the minus strand of JACXGM010010317.1, from coordinate 16,041 downwards.
CAATCTGCCCGGATTACATGCGCATGGTTGCATAAACTGAGAGTGCAGTGCAAGACTGGCCTTCCTGCAGTCCTGACATTTCTCTAATTGAGAATGGTGTGCATTATGAAGACCAAAATAAGGCAACAAAGGCCCCGTACAGATATGCAGCTGAAGACCTGTGTAATGGATGAATGGAGGAAAATTCCTCTAAACTGAACCAACTGCTCTCCTCAGTGGCCAAATGCTTAATAAGTTTTATAAAAAAAACGGTGAAAGGTTATAATTATGATATTGATTTTTTAAACCCACAAGCTTGAAGCAGCAAAGCTGTTAGCTAACTTGCTCTATCAGCAATAGACAAAACATATTTTTTTAAATGATGCCTTTTAGATCTAATTTGAGTATAGATTCAGCAATTGCTTATTTCTCATCTCAAATGCATTCAGTGACAGATTTTGGAAACTGCTATGGTGAAATATGTGACCCACCACCTATATCTGCAGTAAAGTTTTTGTTTTTTACATTTTATAATAATAATACATTTATTTTATATAGCGCCTTTAAAAGTTGCATTCTCAAAGCGCTTTACAGGCAGACATAATAACAGAGAAACTACACACTTTCAATAAAAACTAAACAAACAATGAATAATCAAGTAAAAGCAGTCCTGAAATAAAATGTTTTAAGAAGAGAAGTGGCAGAAACCATATTACTTTCAATTATATAAAAAAGCTGTGTAATAACGTGGGAATGTAAGACATTTGTTTTGCTTTACTTTGGCATTGAATTACCTGAATACAATAGTTTGTCTACAGCAGGGGTCACCTACCCTGGTCGTGGAGCGCTACCGTCCTGATAGTTTTCACTCCCACCCTAATTTAGCACACCTGATTCTAATAATTAGCTGGTTGATATGTTGAATGAGGCTACATTATAGTGCTGGGCGGTATACCGGTTCACACCGAATACTGGTGTTTATTTTTGTTATGATATACATTTTTTATATACCGCGATACCGGTGTATTTGAATACATAACGTCCGGAAGCTATGCTGCGTGTTACACTGTTTCTGTTCAGACCCTTTTCAATGTTGCGCTTCTAAACACGCATGGTGCAACTGCGAGGCGTGGAGAGGGTAAACAGTAGTGCTCAGGGGCCGGTTGCACCAGGTGGATATACAGGTCCTACTGTACCTCCGACCTAAAATGCCCTTTACGTCTTACAAATATTTATACCTGTTGCACCAGCCGGGCGTAAGCTCTCAATGAGCTATGCCTAGTAGCCAGCAGGCACAGCCAGGGCGCAAGATGCTGATTTATATAAATTATTTAAAATGTATTGTTTTTCTGACTCTTTAATGGCATTAAGATTTAGCTGTAATTTCTTTGGAGAAAGACCGTTTTGTTCAATCAAAGATACACGGCACATTATTTACGTTAGCACCAAACTACACAGATTATCAATCAAATGCCTGGAAATAGCCAACGTGTTGTTTGTTAAAACGGTACTAACTACGTTACAAACTAATCCTAATCAGTCACTTTCAGCTGTGCGATCCATCCCAAAACAGTTTTCCATCACTACAGTATTGAACATTAATGCTTGTTAAGACTGACGCTTCACTGTCCTTCCTCATGCTAAATTGTGAATATATTTTCTGTTATCTTTCTCAAGTTAGGACAATGTTAGTTGTTTTGTCTAACTAAAGTTGGTTAAAGCAGCTAATTCCATGTATTTTTCATACCGTAGTGCACCACAGCAAACACACGCATTATTTGGCTTTGTAACTCAGAATAATTAGTAAAGGGGTTTAGCTATTTAAAATTCTCTTGCAGGCACATCGAATTTAGGGATCTATTTATTATTAGTGAAATTTATAATTACATGAAAATAATATATTTTTAAGCCAATGTAATGCAAGTATTTTAATGGTAGCTTCTATTTTCTTTTACACTTTATGGCTTATGGAACGAAACGGTTGCCAGGGGGCGACGTTGGAACGTTTAAAACAGAGATAGTATGGCCAACTAGGGAATCGAGTGTTCTGAGCTATCCCATATGCGATTGGTTTCGAGGTGGTCACGTATATTGTGGACTCCATGTTGGAGCCCAACATTCAGCTGATTCCCATTGACATAGTGTTGCGAATAGTGGAAAAAGATGTAATACATTATTTTTTTAAATTACAGAAATCACTGAAAAAAATGCACAACTGTGGCGCGTTTGGCTGCAATGAAAGACCGGGAAGCGTAGAAGAAAATTACAAGTTCCCCAGTGAACCAGAAAAGTGAGGGAGCTGTATGTGAAATGAATGTGTTTTTTTTAGGCTACAACATGGGAAGGGTTTATCCATGTCTGTTAATAATAATAATAATAGCCTAACAATGCAGTACATTACATTGCAGCACTAGTTGCAGTTACAATTTTTGCCATCGATTAAGTTTAACCTGTCGTCGGCGATGGATGAACTACGAAAGCTTAGCTATGTCAGGACTCGGGAGACTGAAGAGAAAAGGTAAACACTACTCAGAGACATATTAGGCAACATGTTCACTCACTACAATGAGCATTTTTAGAGGCCCATTTACGATATAGAAGGTAAATATGCACTGGAATATTTCCGTAAGGGCCTTTTACATATTGACAAACGTTGATAATAACATGTATGTGCCGGTAATAGTGAAAATAAGCGATTTATTTCAAGATTGCATATTCGCCCCATAGGGTTACACTGTAGAGTCATCTCACGTAGCAACTATCACTAGTAATATTCTGATTTCACGGACGCGCGTTGCTTACGGTGGACTTAAGTACGACTAGTCTAATTTTTATTTGGTGCAACAGCTGTAAATTCTACACACAACATCGGATACAATCAATTTGCTCCACCACTTTAGCCACAAGCACATCTTGGAATACCAACAAATGTACTAATCAACTGCAATAATTCCTATCTCAACCAGTAGAAAATACTGGGAACCCCTGATTATGCATGGGAAACAAATTAAATACCGTCATATACCGTGAAACCGGTAGAATTTTGAAAAATACCGTGATATACATTTTTGGTCATACCGCACAGCACTACTACATTATGTGTGGTTGGAGTAAAAACCTACAGGGTGGTAGCTCTCAAGGACCAGAGTTGGTGACCCCTGGTCTACAGCGAAGTCATTTTAAGAATACCATGAAGCTACACAACAGTATGCAGGTTTATCATGGTAGCTGTGAATGTCAGCCCTCACCTTCCTCTGGCGCCGTGGAGATGGGGACTGCTGTCAGGTCATTGATGACATAATCAAATGTCTTCCCTTCCTCAACATACTTTTTCAGAACTGGAACACAGTCCTCAACCAACACCTGGAGTGGCAGAGAGAAGAGCAGATGTAAAGATGTCATGGTAGGTGGTTACATCTGTCAAAGTAGGATAAGAAAATAAGAGTAATAATAATAAATCAATAATAATAAATGGTATGTTGTGTAGCCTGTTGGCCAGACTCCCCAATAAGAACTAGACACAGAACAAATTCATAGATGTTAGGATGACTGAGAAACCATTTACATAACAGGTATGAAGGTACTCCCTACAGTAAATTAATTTATTGTTCAATTATTAATCTAAAATTGATTGATGGGCAAGAAACTTCACAAAATGTTGGCTTAATTAATCCATGTCATCAAAAGACACTAAATGGCCTCAAGTCAGCCGATCTAAATCGTAACATTGTTATCATCTGAAGGCCGGAGCATGGTATACGTGGTCAGAGCAAACGCAAGGTTTTCGTGTCATTTTTCATCCTAAAATGGGCTTGTTTTGCCACGACGCAAACTCCGCTACACAGATTTGAGACGCTCAAAAAATGAAACTCAACACAAGCCAGGGTTTGATTCCCAACTTTGCCAAATGTCATGTACTTGGGCAAGGCACGTTACCCTAAGTTCCTTCAGGGGAATGTCCCTGTATTTACTGTAAGTCACTCTGGATAAGAGTGTCTGCTAAATTACTAAAATGCATCTGTAAAATGTTAGTGAGATGCCCTTGAAGAGAGAGCTACAAGAAAAGTGGTGAAATAGGAAATGGGACTGCACTACTGATCTGGAAAGTACATATTAGACTGATGACAAGTCCAGTTTTTCAATATGTATGAATTTGAATTTAATCCTGGCTAAATATTAAATTCATAATACTATGACATTTGTGAAGAAAAAAAAAATGTATTACATGTATTCAATATTTGTAAAGATTGATTTAAATAACTAGCTACTCTTCCATACTGAACTCAATGTACAAAAAACTGAGAAGCTTTTCAACATAATTTGAATGTAACAAAGTTTTATTTTTATTGAAATTTCAGGATGCAAATCTTTTCAATATTTTGAGTGTGTATCCTGATTGAGAAAATACTGATCACAAATAAAAATAAAAATTCTGACAACGAGGCTGTGTTGTTTGTCCGTTCAGTTTTATCACGCATAGGTTTCCCGGTGGCTTTTGGGAGACATTCACAAGGTACTCTGGGTAGCCCGGGGGAGAGTTATTGGGATGGAGCAATACTTACTGCTTGTCGTAATATACAGTAGTCATGGTAACTCCTTGAGGTTACATTGTCGTGGTAAGTAAATGACAGCGTTTCCATCTTCAATAAGGACATCTTGTAATCCTCACCTGGTAACAGTCTCCATTCAAGTTGTCCAGAACACTTCCACAAGTCTTCTTCATGTGTGTCCTACAACCATCAATCACCATTTGATCAATGTAGGCAAAGTGTCAAGGCAATACCAGCCAGGCAAAAGGAAAAAATGAACAGAAATAGACAAACAAGCTCGCGTTAAAGTACCGTAGATAAAAAATCCCTAAAGCAATACGTTAGTTTGGAGAAGAAAGAAGTGAAACGCAGCAATGTGAAAGGATATCTCCACCATGGTGATCATCTTTGGCTTGAGTTTGACAGCCTCAGCAAGGATACCTCCATCACCTCCTCCAAGGATCAGCACCTCTTTCCCTGCGTAGTTCTCCTTCCCTCCGCCCATGATGGCCTGAGTGTAGGGCAGGTCACTGTCTGCCAGGTCTGCCATGTAGTCACATTAAAATATAATTAGATAAACCACATGCCATTACTGGAACCCAGCACAACATTCTTCTTAATAGAGTCACAGTTGAGAAAACAGTTCAAACAGAATCATAACTACAATTACTTACAGAAGGAGAAACTGTAAGAAGATTTCATAACAAGAAAAATGGTAATGCCGAATATTCTATTTTACTTACTAACATCCCCATTGAGGATCAGGATATTGCCGAACTGCTGCGAGTGCAAGATCTTAATGTTCTGGTATGCAGAGTCCTCGTCGTATAAAACCCGATCAATGTCGTACTCCACCAGTCTGCCGTCGGCTGTGGGCCAGTATCGATCAACAGCTGCACCTCGTGTCAAGGCTGGGAGTCTGGGGGGGAAGTCAATCATGTTCATGATGGACACATTAACCACGTTTCCATGCATACAGTCTTAGAAAAATCCTGTACAGAATATTCTGTGTTGAAAACAGTCAAAGACGGTTCTGTTGTTCTCCCACTGCACCTCTGAAAAGCATGCAATAATTGGACTATAGATTAAATAAGATCAACTATATTACCAAAAGTATGTGACACATGACCATCACACCCATATGAGGTTGTTGGAAATCCCATTCTAGGAAGGCTTCCACAAACTTTGGTGATGTGAGAGTTTTTGCCTGTTCAGCCAATAGAGCACTCGTGAGGTCAAGAACTCATATTGGACGAGAAGGCCTGGCTCACAATCGCTGTTCCAATTCATCTCTAAGGTTTCAATGGGGTTGAGGTCAGGGCCCTCTGCAGGCCACTCCAGTTCCTCCACACCAAACGTATTGAATCATGTCTTTATGGACAACGCTTTTTGCACAGTCTTGCTGGAACAGGAAAGGGCCTTCTCAAAAATCTGTTGCCAGAAAGTTGGAAGCACCCAATTGTCCAAAATGACTTTTTATCCTGTAGCATTATGATGACCCTTCACTGGAAATAAGTAGCCTAGGCCAAACCTTGAAAAACAGAACTAGTCTATTATCCCTCCACCATAAGCAGGGGTGTCCACATACTATCGGATATATAGTGTATGATGACATGCTGAAAACGGGCATGAGTTTTTTATTTAGCCACCATGTTTATGCAAAACACACAGCAAAACTACAGTATGAACCTACCTTTTTACCCTCCTTATGTTTCCATGTAGGATACTGCTGAGCTTATTTTCCAGTGCATTTAAAAGCTGAGGGAAAACACAAAATGATATTTAATCTTTTACCTATTCTAGTGTGACAATCTACAGTTGTATGCAAAGGTTTAGGCACCCCTGACAATTTCCATGATCTTCATTTATTAATAATTGGGTGTGAGGATCAGCAATTTTATTTTGATCTATCAAATAAATGAAGGACACTGTAATATTTCAGTAGTGAAATTAGGTTAATTGGTTTAACAGAAAATGTGCAATATGCATCAAAACAAAATTAGACATCTGTATAAAATTGGGCACCCTTGTAATTATGTTCATTTGAATACCTGTAATTACCTAGCACTGATTAATTGGAACACACAATTGGTTTGGTGAGCTCATTAAGCCTTGAACTTCATAGACAGGTGCATCCAATCATGAGAAAAGGTATTTAAGGTGGCCAATTGCAAGTTGTTGTTCTCTTTGAGAGTTGTTTTGAGGCCCCCATTTTGCCACTCTTCAGAGGAGAATCAAATGACCCGAAAACAAAGATTGTTCAATATTATGGTTTAGGGGAAAGCTACAAAAAGCTATCGCAGAGATTTAAGCTGTCAGTTTCCACTGTGAGGAACATAGTGAGGAAATGGAAGACCACAGGCACAGTTCTTGTTAAGGCTAGAAGTGGCAGGCCAAGTTAAATATCGGAGGCAAAGGTGAAGGATGGTGAAAATAGTCAAAAACAGCTCACATCATCTTGCTGCAGATGGTGTCATTGTGTATCGTTCAACAATTCAGCGCACTTTGTACAAGGAGAAGCTGTACGGGAAAGTGATTCATAAGAAGCCTTTTCTGCACACACTTGATGTATGTAAATGCACATTTGGACAAACCAGCTTCATTTTGGTAGAAGGTGCTGTGGCCTGATGAAACAAAGATGGAGTTATTTGGTCATAACAAGGGGCGATATGCATGGTGGCAAAAGAACACAGCGTTCCAAGACAAACACTTGCTACCCACAGTAAAATTTGGTGGAGGATCCATCATGCTGTGTGGCCAGTGCCGGTACTGAGAATGTTGTTAAAGATGAGGGTTGCATGGATTCCACTCAATATCAGCAGATACTTGAGAATAATGTAGAGGAATCAGTCACAAAGTTGAAGTTACGCCGGGGCTGGATATTTCAACAAGACACCGACCCAAAACACTGCTCAAAATCTACTCTGGCATTTATGCAGAGGAACAAGTACAATGGCCATCCCAGTCCCCAGTCCCCAGTCCTGAATATCATAAAAATCTGTGGGGTGATTTAAACGGGCTGTCCATGCTCGGCAAACATCAAACTTAACTCAACTAGAGATGTTTTATAAGGGGGAATGGTCCAAAATACTTTCATCCAGAATCCAGACACTCATTACAGGCTATAGCAAGCATCTAAAGGCTGTTATTTCTACAGGAGGCTCAACTAAATATTGATTTATTTTGGGGTGCCCAAATGTATGCACCTGTCTAATTTCATTTTGATGCATATCGCATATTTTCTGTTCATCCAATAAACCTCAATTCACTCCTGAAATATTACTGTCCTTCAGCTATTTGATAGATCAAAATGAAATTGCTGATCCACACCAATATTTATAAATGAAAATCATGGAAAATGTCAGGGAGGCCTAAACCTTCGCATTCGACTGTAAATCTCTAAAATATGTTATATTTGAATGATTTTTTTTCTCTCTAAAAGACTGTGTTGCTGTATCACATTACCAGATGTCTTACAAACAGTATTCTGAAGGTCTTACAAATATGATTTACTATGCCTATAATATAATGCATGTTTAATGTAATAATTTAGCATTTGTTTTCTTATGCCTCTATATTCCAAATCTTTATAATTGCAATCAAGCAATATCTACAAGCTTATAACTTTTATTTAAAGGGCACTTGTTTACATATTGGTTTCATCATTTAGAAATTACATTTTGAGCTTATATGTTTCACATTAAGCACTTTCGTGCAGTATTTGGTAACATTCTTTGCATGCAAAAACAAACTGAACTATCCACAAGATGCTGGGTCGTATTTCTGGTGATGTTCTGGTAGGCTTATAGCAACCTTTAGTTGTTTGTTTTATGGTATTTTTGACATTTTTGAATTACTAGGCCAGAACTACCGGTATACATTTAATGGCCCTGAGAAAGTCCCTAGTTGCTCTGGCAGTATTTCCTGGCGTTATTATAGTGCCATCTAAGGAGATTAGAACCATCTGTATGTCCTTCAGCAGACAATGTTTCTTTACACTTCAGAGTTCATTCTGTTGTCAGCAGTTACTTGTTTTAAGTGATGTCAGTAATTTCTAGAAGTATCCAGAAATGCCTAAGCAACATCCCCCTGGCCATAGACCTATCAGACATGACAGTTCTATCATGAATCCACCTACCCAGAACTAAACATCAAGCCTCTTGACCAACATTTAGTTTTGATTACCTTTACGGGGCTCTGTATAAACTAACATACCTTGATATTGTAAAATCAGTCATGTAGAAAAAATTAAAAAAAGGTAAGAATATGTACTTTGACCTCAGATAAATAGTTTGACTTCAAATCCAAATTTAGGAGTATTTCTATAGTGTGTAAATATAAGCATGTCCAGTATAAAATAAATTTGGTTTCACCACTTACATTCTCTACTTGTGCAATGTCATCTCCTTCACAGCACTGCAGGTCCAGCGTCACCAGACCATGAGAGTGCACGCGGAATACAAGAAACCTGAAGAGTCAAACAACCAAACAGAAGAGCACACATTTACATTGAGCGCAAAATGCCGGACATGTAATTTCTAGCTTGCATTCACTTTGAGGGGCAGACATCCTAGAGCATGGGTCCCCAACCCTGTCCTGGAGTGCGTCCATCCTGTATCCAATTTGGTCTTGCCTCATTCAGCCAGCTAATTATTAGAACCAGGTGTGCTAAATTAGGCGGACTGAAAACATGTAGGATGGTAGCTGCCCAGGACCAGAGATCCCTGCCCTGTAGGCCAGTGGATCTCAAACCTCACCTCGGAGACCACCAGATGTGACACAGTTTAGCTGTAGCCCTGAACCATCAGATCAGATTACTAATAAACAACATGTTGATTAGTAGATAAGTTTAATCAGGTGTGCTAGCTCAGCGGTAGTTCAAATACATGGACTGACTGGGGCTCCTCAAGGGGAGGTTTGAGAACTACTGCTATAGGGTACAGATGTGACATGATGCAGGTCGATGACCTATTGACCTTTCCGAAAGAACAGGGGAGGGTAGCTGAAGGTTGAGCATTTTTACCCAAAATGATGTAGTGTGTAGCCATATTCATGCAGGATTAGGCCACACAATGCCTCACCAGCTGTGATTACCACTCACCACACAAAACAAGAAGCACCAAAGCCCTTCATTCCAATACACAAAGCCAGTAGATGGCCATGCGTTCATTTGAACACAGGCCATTGTTGTATTAATGATACATTTAACTGGCCAATCAATTGTCTTCCTAAAGGATGTCTGACTACTGAAACACACCTGGTGTTTTCAGTCTGGTAAGTAATGAAGAAAATTGGGAGATACATTATAACTATTCTCCAATTAAAATATTTAATATATAGCCTGTATATACTTTTTTGTTAATCCAGATTTACCTTGACAGCAATCTGGTATTAATGTGTAAGCTGAGTGGAATGAGCCCAATATGCCTACCGTGTGTGGAACATTGTGTGGAGTCTACATCTGTTTGCATTAACCTCAAATATGTTGACCCACGCTGGTGCCTATGACATTATCAATCAATAACTACTTCATTATTACCTAAATTAGCAGCACTCTACTCAATGAAAGGGTTTCACTGCCTTAATGAGATTATATTATTCAACTATAACCACAAACTTCAACCTAATATCATCAACGCAAAGCATAGTATGGTAGTGTGTATATAATAGTCTTTCTCCAATAGTCCCTCACTAATATTGGCACCAGTCTCTGAATTTCATGATGTAGGGACAAGGCCATTTTGCCTTAAGGAGGTGCCCAATTTGCCAGGGTACCAAGGCCATCAAGCCAAAATAACTAAGTATATTGCTTTGCAAAGTGAAAAATACTGCATTTATTTACTGTGTTCCCTCTCCTCAACACGTTACAGGTCTAAACCTATTCAAATGCTGTACAGAGGACTAACCCTGTGGATGAATTGGACAGGAGGACTATAAATGGTTTGCAGGAAAATAGGCTTCTCCATAACATTTAAGTTGTTTCATTTCAATTTAGTAGTAAAATCATATACACATTACATGCTCCATACTTGGTAAACTTTACATTTTCAATGTATTACATTTTAAGCTAAACTGCTGTTATTCACACATAGTCACACACTCGTTTTCTCACTGACAGATGTATGCATAAAGCCAGAGCTTAGCTGCTATGAAATGTATAGAGAATCTGACTGCACATTTTCAGTGTGTGAGTTTGCCTGACACTATCACCTGGTGATGGAGATGTCAATGGGTACAGGGAGGCAGCGTCAGTGATGACTTTGTGTCTTTATGTGTCATGGTGGCATAGCTGTCGTGGCCTGTATGTTTTCATGTTTGGCCTCTAAATAAATACATTGTTTTTCATGTGTAAAATTAGCAACCAGCTATGGCAGCTAACTATCTGCAAACCTAACTAGCTACCAAGTAATATTAGCCAATTGAACTACTGTACTTTACTATTACCACATTTACAAATCCAAAATGTCCTAGCTGTCTTTCCAGATCTATCCACAGATCTACTTTACCTGTTGTTCTCCCAGATGCATCATCTCTAGCTGTATCAATAGTCCTTGTGATCTAGCGGTAGCCCACCTATTTTGATGCGTTAAGGCATGGCTATTAGCTGGAACTGAGACCCCCAGTTCAATTTCCCCCTCCAAATTGTTAATTTCTCTCTTAGCTATACACTGACTTACCACTTTATTAGGTACACCTTGCTAGTACCAGTTTTGACCATCTTGCATTCAGAACTGCCTCATTTCTTTCTGGCATAGATTTAACCAGGTGCTCCAGTTCCACTACATCCCAAAGGTGTTCTGGTGAGCATGGCAGTTATTTGAGTATAATTTATTGAATTATTTATTTTATTTACCTTTATTTTACAAGGAAATAATCCCATTGAGATTCAGAATCTTTTTTTCAAGGGAGTCCTGGCCAAGCCAGGAGTATAATACTTAAATATTTAGAATATACAGTATAAAAAAGACAACATAAAACAGAAAGACAGTTTGCAATTTAACATCCATCTCAAACATAATCACCAGCAGCACCCATTAATAGCGCATGTAAATTTAGTACCCAAATAGTCCTTTATCCTAATTTTAAACTGTGCCATTGTTGGTAAGTAGTCTAATTTAAGATAAGTCTGCAGTTTATACCAGGATGAGGGTGCAAAAAGTTTAAAAGGCACTTACACCGAAGACAGTTATCGTTTGTGGAATGTCATACATAATTTGCCCATAGGAACGAAGGTTACATTTCGAAGTCAGGAGAGAACATAAATGAGGCAGTATACACAGTATGGCCTTAAAAATGAAAGTATACCAATGCTTCAACCTGCAATTGTGCAAAGGCCAACCAACACTCTCATACAAGCTACAATGATGAGTACAAATCTTAGTGCTGCATGATATACTGAGTCAAGCATTTTCAGAGAAGATTGATTTGCATGCATGTATATAATATCACCAAAATCCAACATTGACAAAATTGTACAACGAACTCATTGTCAGGATCAAGAATCCAGTTTCAGATTGTGTGCTTAGTGGAATGTTATCCAGTTGGAGGTAGACATTAATAGGTCATACAGAGATGGATGTAGTCAGCAAAAATACTCAGGTAGGCTGTGGCACCCAAACTATTCTCAGTTGGTATTAAGGGGCCGAAAGTGTGCCAAGAAAATTACACCACCACCTGTCTAAACCATTGATACAAGGCAGGCTGGATCCACACTTTCATGTTTTTTTATGCCAAATTCTGACCCTACAAAGGAGGCAGCAAAAATCAAGACTCATCAGAACAGGCAATATTTTTCCAATCTTCTATTATTCAATTCTGGTTGGGCCCATGCAAATTGTAGCCTCAGTTTCCTGTTCTTAGCTGACAAGAGTAGCACACGATGTGGTCTCCTGCTGCTGTAGGCCAACTGTTTCAAGGTTCAAGTTTCATTCAGAGATGCTCTCCTGCATACCTTGGTTGTTAACGAGTGGTTACTGAAGTTACTGCTGCCTTTCTATCAGCTCAAACCAGTGTGGCCATTCTCCTCTGACCTTTACCATCAACAACGCATTTTTTCCCTAGAGAACTGCCACTCAATGGACACTCTTTAGGACCATTCTCTGTTAACCCTAAAAATGGTTGGAGATCAGACAAAAAGATTGAGTGGTAGCTTTTTCATATAGGTTTCTCACAGCCGGAGCTATCGCGCCTCGAAGTCGGTTATGTTTTTTTGACTTTTGCCTTGTTTGGTTAAACACATTATAGACAGGAAGTAGGATGTGAAAATGACAAAATAACAACTCTGCAATGATGTAGGAAATAATCCTACACAATACCAACATGGTACCAATATGGTTGGAAAGAGGGGGTTCCACTGATAAAATAATGCCAATGCATATAATGAGGAGTGGTTTGACCATGTGGATTAATGACAGCCGGAGATATTGCGTCTCAAAGTTGTGTACTTTTCACTGACTATATTTTGGTAAACTAAAAATGTTACAGACAGAAATCAGGAAGGGAAAATGACAAAATAAAATTTCTGCAAGGAGGTAGGACATCACACTGCACTAAAACAGGTATAGATTTTTGGGGGGGTTCGGGATAGCTGTTTTTTTAATGTACAGGGAAACAGTAAATATATGTAGGCTACTGTACATACAGTGTTTAATTTACTTTAGTCATACTGGTTTTCAAGACCTGGGGGCATGCCAATTTGGATTTTACAGTGATGTTCATCATGGTTTACTAGTATTTTACAATAATAAACAAAAAATTAAACATAAAATTTTGTATTTTTTGGCTCTATATGACATCATGCATGACAATAGTCACAAAAGTTTGGGTTTGATTTATTCTTGTAGAAAAGAGTCAACATGGGGGAAAAACAATTTTTGATAAACTAAACTCAAACTAATTTCCACATGCGCTGTTGTCTTGATTTGCTGGTGTCTGCGACTAGAGACTAAATAGACTTGAAATAAACAGTAGTCATTAAATTCTGAGACATCAAACAAGGAAATGGTGTTATACATTTTTTTTTGTAGGATACGCACGTAACTGTGTAGGGGGCAAGGTTAATTTAATGAAATAACATTTCCTATTTTTCATGCATTGCTATAAAATGCGGCCCTTCACTTGGTTTCAAAGGCTCAATGTGGGCCTCAAGCAAAAATTGTTGCCCACCCCTGCTGTAAAGGAATTAACGAGACTGACCAACCTTTCCTTGTCTAGCCCAGTGCGCCCTCGTGTCGATTCTGAAATCAGGGTTGTCAACCAAAAGTTTTCTTTTCAGTACACTGTAAAGCGGTTGTTAACGTGTGAAATATATGATTTACCTATAATAATTTATTTTTATTTCTGGTTATTAGAATGTAAAATATATGGACATTAAGACAACTAAGCTTGAAAATTTTGCAACACATTTAGCTATATTTTAGACATAAAAAATAGGATATTACATGAGGTAGTCAGTCGCCCAAGTCAAATTTTACAGTTTGTCACACACAATTTCAATTAATCACCTTTTAAAAATACACTGCTCAAAATGTTCTCAGTGTGAACCTGCTCTCATCTGTGAAGAGAATGAGGCGGCAATGGTGGACATGTCAATTCTGGTGTTATCTAACGAATGCCAATCGAGCTGCATGGTGCTGGGCTGTGAGTACAGTTCCCACTAGAGGACATCGGGCCCTCATGCCACCCCCTAATGGAATCTATTTCTAAAGGTTTGGTCATAAACATGCACACCAGTAGCCTGATGTAGATCATTTTGTATGGCTCTGGCAGTGCTCCTACTGTTCTTCCTCACACGAAGGAGCAGATACCGGTCCTGCTGCTAGGTTGATGCCCTTCTACAGCCCTGTCTAGTAGGGCTGACCCCATTCAGTCGACTGGTCGATTGTTTGGTCGATATAATCTTGGTTGGCAAAGTTTTTTTTTAGTCGAGCAGCCATATGGCTGTGTGACAGCCGTGGTCAGTAGATCTTCATTGGGGAGGGCGGGCTCATGCTACGCTCAGGACCGGAGTGAATGAAATGCACCAAACCCAGTGTGCAATACCGTTCCGTTTTCCTCAGTCTGGACAGTAATATGAGCCCGCTAGACTACACTACACTACACTACACTACACTACACTACACTACACTACACTACACTACACTACACTATTGCTAAAATAAATAAATGTGCTACAGAATATTATAATACGTAAGACAAACAGTGCAACACTAATTTTTTTTAACAAAGGAATTTTCCAAAATTATATTCAATAAGGCTTACCACATATCGTAAGCTGACATTCCCTTTAATTTATCTGCATATTCTTTTTCCATACTACCCATGTCAGCATGCAATTTTAGCATTTGTTAGATTCAATATAACCTGTCCTGAACTTGATATGTAGCTACTGTTGGTGTTATTAGAACTTTATAAAAAAGAATGCATAATAAATCCGTAGTAGGGAAGCATTTCATCAAAGTGACAGGTGAGTTAAACCAAGTTGAACGCAAACTCTACCAACAATGGTTAAATAACATTGTTCAATGTTAAATATGATGTAGCCTAACACTTCAAAACAGCTTATGTAGGTGCATGGTAACACACGCTGCTTTGAATAATCTACTTGTTAACATCTGCACTAAATGAAATGTTTAGACTACTGTATGTCGGCTTTGGCTGTGCTAAGTTTGATTGATCTAATCACAAAAAAGCCATCATTGTTAAAACCAGAAAAAGCTAAACCGGTTTACTACCTACATTTAAGTTTACAATTGGATGATTCTAGGTTAAAGATATCACATCGAATGACATTATATTATATCACATCGAAAGTCCGGTGAAGACAGTTCCATATTTGTCTGCCAGGTATACAGGCGCATTTTCCCGCGGTGAATGTCGTCTGTGGTTCTGAAAAAGACTCCAGCATGCGCCATTTAATTTACTCACTCTGCTTATTTGCATGTTAAACAACTTTTTTTATTTGTATTACATAGATATTACTAATCAGTTACATACAACTTGGCAGTTGTAATTATATTGGCATTCAGCAACAACAAGTGACACCTGAGGCGTAATATTAGAAATAATTTTATAGTGGCTGAATCTGGAAATGCCAGCATGCAAATTACAATTAATTGAGTTGGATCAGATTTATTTTTTTCTTGTCAATCACCCTTTTTACTTGAGTATTTGTTTAGATTACTTCTTCCAAAAGTGCTGTAATGCATCAAACAAATTCTGAGTGTGACAGTTATGAATAGAGGTCGGCTAATTAATCGGATTGGCCGATTAATTATGGCCGATTATGAGTTTTCAAAATAATTATTAATCGGCATTTTTGCTCGCCGATTATGACCGATACTTTTTTTGGTGAGAAACCACTTCCTCTAGTGTTACAATTCCATAGCAAATCACGTGAAAACTGTGTGCAGCCAGCCAGCGCATCTGTCGTGAGCTAGTCTGGAGGAAATTGTCATTGCAGAGAAGCCATGGTAAGTTTGTAGTTAGCATGAAAGGAGATCAATTAAAATCAGTCGCATATAATCACTTGTTT
>JACXGM010010316.1:0-26433 GCA_016801145.1 Umbra pygmaea | reverse complement strand
GGTTCTTTGGTTTGGTACCCCCAGTCTCCTCACTTACCAACTTGTATTTATTACCGTGGCAAATAAAGCCCTTGTTTAAACGGTATTCAGCTGTCTCTGTGTCCTTACTTGCACCTACGACCTCATACTCCTGTCTCTGACCGTTTGGGCAACGAGGTGTGGCATCCCACTCCCCTCCTGGGGAGGCAGTGCGTAACAACTGGGTTAACTATAGTGTCATCATTACAGTAGCTATAGCAAGCTGATTGATGTTGACAGTAAGGTCTGTATCACCTAAACATTTGAATAGCATAAAAAATGCATCACTAAAGCAAACTGGCTAACGAATGCCATTTAAATTAAATTAAACTGTACATACGTGTTCGGACCTTGTTATAAACTATCTAAATGATCAGTTTTATAGGAACTATACTACTTAATTTGTTGCGTAGTAACATTGGAACAGTAAAAGGAGTGGTGGGGGGTACGTTAATGTTTCACGATAACCGCACGCCTTGTGACCATTTTCTTTAGCTAAAAATACTAATTTAAACATTAATTTTCAAAAATAAAATGTTGGAAACCGTTTTATAAGCGCATTAACACACTCCAGACTGTGCGTTGCCAGGGAATAACCGCACACCTCTGCAGTGAAAGCCACTGTTAATGCTTACGTAAAACATCAGTTCTAAATGCTGATTGGTCATTAGACACATTACTACCCTGCAACAATCTTACAAAGCATGTGGGTACAGCATCAAACAAAATGCTATAATCTTGTGCAGTTATTGGAAAATTACATTTAAATAAGAATTCTGAATATGAAGGTAAGTGACCATTCTCATTGATCAACTGTGAATACATACATAAGAAGCCAACATAAAAGAACCTTCAGAGAATATGAAAGTTAGATAATTCAAGAGGGAGCTTATCAACATCAAAGTTACACTTCAGTAAGAATTCTATACCTCCAACCTTTTGAAAAACAAGATTTGGAATGAAGTACCAGTACACAAAATATATTTATTTAGATAGTGAGGCTTATTTTTCCATATGAAATTAAATAATATAGAATCTATATTCTTGATAAAAGGTTTCGGTGCCGGATAAAGTACTGTAATCTGGATAAACCCTCAGTTTTGGATAGAAGTGCAAGGCCTTTGTGTGATAAATCTCTCAAGAGCCATCTATCAAATGTATTATTTACTTTAGGAATGTATTGATCAAATGTTAAAAATTTGATGTCATTCTGTCTGTCAGATTTTTACAAATATTAATTCTTAAGTTACTTCCTCTTTAGGGATACCCTCAAAATTCTGTTGCATGTATATTGCTTTCTTTGAGAGGAAACATGGTATAGTTTTTTGTATTTAAGGCCAATCCTGAAATTTTTGAGAACTGATTAAAAGAATCAATAACTTTCTTAACATGAAATTCATATTTCAAGAAGATGGCAGTATTATCAGCTAGCTGGCAACATTTTATTTCTTTACCAACCATGTTTATGCCTTGAAAATTATCATTATTTATATGTAAGGCCATTTCTTGCATCACTAAGAGAAACAAGAATGGGGCTGCAGGATCTCCTTGTTTTATACCATGGGATATGTTAAATCTATAAGTTGTTTCCCATGGAAGTTTAACTGAACTATTGAATTCATTATACAGGGTTTGTATTGCTCTTTTGAAATATTGACCGAAACCAAAAAAATCGAGCACATAAAATAAAAGACCATGCTTTACAGAGCCCAAAATCACATGAAATACATTCTATTCATACAAAACTATTTTGTAAAACCGAAATGTGAAATATGATTGTATGAGAGGGTAAATTACGTTTGAACTAAATTTAACACCTAAATAACGTTAAATATGAAGATATGAAGATCATGATGTAGCACGTAAATAGCATAGATTTTGCTAGGGTGGAGGTCGGGGATGGAGGATGTGCGTATAAATTAGTGACGGGAAGTTCGGTTCTTTTCTGCAAACAGGTTCTTTCGGACAGTTTGTTTAAAAAAACGGATCACTGGTTCTTTTACGCTCAAACGTAATTACTTCATTCGCGATGACGTAATGACATCAAGTTTATCGCGGGATTGGATGAAAAAACACTTTACAAATTCAAATGTATAAAGTCAGTAATCCTAATATCAGTCAGTTAAAACATCTTCATAATCTGATAAGATTATTACAATTATGTTTTGCATCTAAAACATCCAAACACATACAGGCAGTTATGTGCAAACGACGATGTTTTACAGTTATAAAGTGAATAAATCAGTCTTCTTCAGCGCAGAAACCATGATCCACTTATTATGCATTATTCATTACGTTTTATTTGCAATTAAAAATATATAGTTTGCTAGATTTTCCCCTCATTCCAGTCCTCGTTTCACACGCGCTCATAGAATCAATCCTAGTAAGGTTCAGACGCCGGTGCCATGGCAGTCAGTCAATGTGTTTGGCGCATGCTCAGTATCACCAGCTCATTGGTTCTCAAATCGAACATGTCCGAAATTAACAGTTCTCGTTCAGTTTACTGGTGATCCGAAAACCGTTGCAACCGGTTGCAACCTATTCTTGACTCGAGTCGGTTGCATCGATATTCGGATCACCAGTACGAGAACTGGTGATCCGAAAACCGTTGCAACCGATTTTTGGAAGTGATATTTCAGACTGGACGTGCTGCAATGATAGCTCACTTCACAACGACCAAACACACAGATCACTTTGGTCTTGTCAATGGAAGCATTTGGCAACTTTTTAAAAGTAAACTTTCCACTCAGAATTTTATTGGCATCCATTTCGGCGTCTCATGCTCGCCATCCACTCAAAAAGTAACATAGCCTACTACTCCAGCTAGCAACGCAACCTCTTTGGAGGGGATAAAAGTCTTTGTTTAAGTTTAATCAAATTAGTTCTTGTTAACAGAGGCTCGTGGCCCACGTTTGTCCGTGCCATAGAATTGTGTTAGATTACTAGACTGTACCGTATATGATATGCTTAAATCGTAGATCGGATTTAGGAGTTTAGGAAGACATGTAATATTCTTGTTATTGAAATTTGTGTTATTCTTTGCCCAGTTAAAGCATGTACTTTGATGCCCGTTTATCTGGAATTAAATGTTATTCACTTATACCAAGTTCTGTCTGAGATATTCTAAGTCATTTCAAAGTGTATCTCCAGTGGAGATATTAACGGGAACGTAAGCTATCTTGTTACAGCCTGCTCATAGTGGTCAGCTCTTATCACGCACACATTCCAGCTAGGTACACACTCCCTGACTATTGTGGGCAACGATTTAAGTTTTCTCGGGTCGCGGGAGGATTACTTTTCCGTAGCGGTCTACACACACGGATAAATAATCGGTATGGGGTCAGATAGTTTGATAGTAAATATCAACAATGTCGATACTATCCATTCTCTACACTTTATTAGGCATTCTTTCATGTATAACTCAGACTATTGCAACAGGGGAGAAAAGGAAATATATTAATTATTAATGCGTTAACTTCATAAGTGTATATGAATTGTACCACTCTTTACTACACTGTTCTACCCCCTCCCACTATTATGCCGGCAACGCAAACTCAGATATTTTCTTTTTTTCAAAACAATAGCGCAATTCGTGCGACACATCATATGTATTCTGAATGGAAGATTTTACGCTTACGAGAATACTTTGATTAGTTGGTGGAAGTAATTAGCCTACACATGAATGAGCATATTTTTTTGAAAGAACAAATGGGTTTTTGCTAAAAATCAACTAAAAAAAATGTTTTGTAGCTTTAAGTTTATGTTTGATGAGAATATTTGTCTTTAGTGTTCACTTTCGTTGTCGTTAATTGTGTCAACTAGACTTCCATTAGCTTGTGCCAGTTCATTTTGCAGTAAATGTAAAAACTTTCAAAAAAGGGCCAATGAGAGTCAAAAGCTGTTTGCTATAAGACAAATTGACTTTTCAGGTGAGAAATTATGCAATTTCTGACTGCAGCTGCCGCCATCTTTCTCTGCCTGGTCTATGTTTTTGCACACTGCCTGGTGGAGCTGGCTACATCACTTCAAGAAAAAACAAAACAATTTAAACAGTCAGAGCAAAACCTTAGATATTATGGCAGAAATTCACTTTAAATTCAACTAAAAGTTGAAACAAGCAAACTCTGTAAAACAGAATAGTCATGGGGCAAGAGCACCACCGTAATGCGGGAACACTTGAAAAGAAAACATGCAGCCATAAGTGAAGGGGACTCAACAACAGGGTAGGTTACTACATAATAGCATACTTTACGTTTAGAAATGAGAAAAGGTTTCTTCCACAGCAGGTAGTTCTTATTTATCAAATAGATGTTTGGTCGCGATCCAGATAAAAAGGTCAATTAAATCAAATCCACTTCAATATTGCACAACAAGCGTATTTAACTAGCTGGCTAAGGCCTGTGGTAGAGCAGACGCAGTAGAGCAGACATTACTCTAGCAAGCTAATTAACACTACCCGGTAGAGATCAAGTAAACAAACACATTACTATTACAGTATTACAACAGGTAAAATACATAAAACAATATTACTATTTAACAAACCTCTCATCTTTAGGACAAAATCATACATTTCGTTATTTCCAGCTATGTTCTATAAAAGTTGTTTCTATAATTTTTTTGAAGACACATTTACTTTTATCTCAGGTTTAAGCAAGGTAAAAAAATACTAAAGAAATGAGCACATCATTTGCACATGTTTTATAGCATACATTTAGGGCTGATATTTGTTTTATAATTGTCAATTTGGAATAACATTTAGTTTTATTTATGAAATGATGGAAATATGTTTTGATCTGTTTATCCGATACCTCGATTAATCAAAGAAATAATCAACTATCAAAATAATTTTTAGTTTCAGCCCTACATGACAGAATCTCAATAGAAATGCAATGACCATGTTTTGGAGTGTGAGCACCAAAATGGGGCAAAAGCCATCCTCAGTGTGTCTGTGCCAAGCTAAGGCCGCGCGGCACGTTAATGAGATTTGCCTCCTGAGGGTGTACTTTACAGTGTCCTCCTTGTGAGAAGCCACCATGACATTGGCATTTCTGTTCAGTCCAATCTCAGTCAGGATGTAGTCTAGACACCTTACAATGTACGGACACAACAGACATGTTAAGTGAACCCCGGTGTACTCTGTGTGAAAGGATATTACACAGCTGTGACGAGAAACTGTCCAAAATAGTACCCAGTTTGAGTTGTTTCTTTCATAGCAATACAAATTCAAGGGTGCATTGAATATTATTTCAGGAATTGACAAAGCCTATGGTACCTATGGTACATCATGTTAGTGGTTTGATAGACAGGGCTGATTAGATCCTCATATCCAATCTCTGGTGCCTTGCTTCTTTCCTGGTGCAGGTAGCCTGACGGCACAAGCTTGGCTTCCACAGAACCAACCCTCTCACCTCAAACTCAACATCCATGGTCACTTTATCACTGGCTCTCTACAATGATGAAGCGAGAGCGAGACATAAAAAGAAAGAAAAAAAAGAAAGAATAAAGAGATCCTTTGCATAATAACGATGTTCAAGCCAAGATTTTAATGAAGCCATTCAGAGTCGCAGATGAGAAATGATATGAGCATAGAAAACTCAGTGAGAGGTCAAAATTGTAAAAAAAATAGCTACTGGCTTTCCTTTGTGAGGTGAAGAACAATAACATGGAAGGATGGCAACATAAGACTGAAGGGGTTTTTGACATTGACGTAACATATTGGTATGTGTTAAAGATGGCAGGCTTCTCTGTTGTACAGCCTCTGCATCTCCAAGGTCAGTCTGCTGTTG
This sequence comes from Umbra pygmaea, assembly GCA_016801145.1. Lineage (NCBI taxonomy): Eukaryota > Metazoa > Chordata > Actinopteri > Esociformes > Umbridae > Umbra > Umbra pygmaea. The sequence goes on along the minus strand of JACXGM010010316.1, from coordinate 20,629 downwards.
GCTGGCTGGAAATCTGTTTCCACCATCAGTCAAACACCATTCTCCTCTGTGTGCAATAATGCAGACAACATACAACAGGGGAGCTTCAATCAATTCAGACATTTCCAAGTTCAATGAATCAAGTCATGTGTACCTTAATAAAGTAGTAGCTAATTACAAGGCAAAACATGTGGCCCTAATTAAACATACAATGTGTAGTTTTTGGCCGCCAGGGGGCTCTCAATCAAAACAATAGCAAAATATGTACTTGGATGATGTAAGGAAGTAGCGTGGGATCACGGGTTTTCTTATCGTCGTCAATGACAACCTTCCAATCTAGCGTCTCCGGCAGAAGAAAATGTTCACTGACAAAGTGATGCATTGTTCAAAATATTACAACTTTATGCATGTTATGTTTGGCGGTTCCATGGAACTTAAAGCATTTAGCACAGTCAAAGGTTATATGACGCCATTGACAGAAGACAAAATGAAACGTCCCGTGTCTTCGAATTATATTACAAATTTCTCTAGATTTGAAAGTTGGTGGAAACATTTAGGATAATGTAAGTACACAACTAAGAAATATATATAATAAAGGTATAGTGATGTTTGCTTTTAATGCAAAGTATGCATTTTGTTATTGTTTTGATTGATATTACATATTGTACCTTTAACGTGACACAACATAACAAACTTGTGAGCAGTTTGCGTCAGACTCCCCAGGCCCTCACACTTGTCATGCAGATTTCATATGAGCAGTGGACAAAACCCTGCTGAAGGAGAGGTAAACATGGCTTACTTTCACTGTGGCTTTGACATCCCCGTGTTTACCATCGACAGTACATCCAGTCTCTGGAGCATCCTCTATCTGTTTCTTCTCCTCCTCTGTGAACTTACTCAGCAAAGGCGCCAACTGACCTCTCTGGTAAACAAAAACAACAGACATCCTAAAATATAACCTGAGGCTTCACAAATAAAATCATCTCAGCTACCACCAAAGATAGATAGCGTAGCTCCCATGTCGACCTGAAGGTCGTCACCTGCAATACAACGCCTTTGTCTAAACTAAGACTTGCATCCTTTGACGCAAAGTGAGGATTACGTGCACACCTCAGCAGTGTTAGAAGGCCCGTGGCCTTGTGTCATCTTGCAACAGTGAAGTGTGCAGTTACTGTTTGGCAACACTCAGTCTGCTGTCTATAAATGCCTACATAGAGAATAGCATGATAATATAAACCACCTTAGGCGCTGTGAGTCATTAGGTATGTCTTTCAAACATACACTGTGAAAAACCTGGGTTCAGCCCTTAACCAACTGGTTAATGTTATCAACACATTTACTCCGACGATAGAACTCCAACAATAGAAAGGCTGTTAGATTCACAAAATTAGTACTTTGTCAGGCTCTTTATCTGCTGTTTACTTTTAAATCTGTGACAACCAGGAGATCCGACATCGTAGTTCTGTAGCAGGCTATTACAGTCCAGCATATCAATTGTTCTAGTGGACAAATACAGAGAGATTTCACTAAGTGCATATACTTGCAATAAAAGGTTTATTTAATAATTTATGCATGGTCATTGATTGTGTTCTACAGTTGTATGCTACATAAAATGGCTTTTCAATCTAACCAAATTTACCCAGATCATTGTTTTTCTACCATGAACCAGCCATGAAAGTCAACTGTGGCCCCCAGCTTGGTCATTAACTCCTGTATGGAAAATCTGAAATTTCTGTCACATTTGTTCATAATGAAAATTATAGTACGTAATAGAGACCTTAATATCCCAACATGATACCTTTTGACACTTTACCGTATTAGTGGTTCTGTTCACCGGTAGTTGGTCCTTTTGTTCCTGTGACTCCATGCTTTCTCTCCTGCTGGGCTGCCAGGAAGCTGAAGAAATACCTCCATTTCAGTAGCACCTCAAACAACTGGAACTATAGAGGTAAAGAGAACACACACAATTATTATACTTTTTTGAAATTTTCCAGGTAAATGAGTGCTACACTTTTCATGGTGGATGAGGCAATTTCCCCTTCAGTGAGTAAAGCGTTTTAAGCATATCATAGAAACACTGTTCAAAGTCAATCAATGATTATATTTTTTTAATCAATTGATGTGCTCACCCCTCCCCAATCATTACATACCAAGAATTGAGGTTGTCCCTGCGCAGTCATCCTAATGGAAGAGAATACATCTACAGAACTTCCGCCTAAAGGTTTTATACGTCATAAATGCTTTACCACAGTAATATTAATCAAAAACAGCCATAAATGAAATCACAGAAATATATGAAGCATACTAAAAAATAACTGTGTCTATAGGAGGGACACACTAATGAATAATTTACTATTTAATTATCACAGTCTCATTTTCATGAGTTATATCATGACACGCAATGATACTAAGAAGCTCCAAATTGATACACGGTAATTAACATTATTCTACAAGAGAATAAAACTCTACCCCTAGAGGTAAATATCCCCAGGGTGTACCATATTCTTTGATACAGTTTAGACGTGTCCATATGTTGGTCGCACTTGGCCTTGTCAGCTTAAAAGTAAGCTTGGGCACAGGTCACTTCAACTTGGCAATCCCCGAAATGTCGTGAAAGCCTGGCACTTCTTCTCGCTGTGGCCTGTGCCTGCAAATGGGCACAAAGAAAACATCCCCATGTCTCCCTATTGCAAACGGTTACATCATACATTAATGGCTCACATGAGACCAAAACAAGCCAATGGAAAGTCTTACTTAAGCTTTCTTCCTCTGCCGTGGATACAAATGAGTTGACAAAGATAAGATCAAGACAGCAGAATTGAAACATATACTGTAGTACGGTTTCTGTCATGCTGACGCTGAATATACTGAGGCGGAAGCAGGGGCAGTGTTGAGTACTTATACACAAAATTTAAATAACAAAACACAAGTAGCTTACTGGCAGTATGACACAAGCACAAAGGCACACAATAGTTGATGCCCTGGTCTAGATCAACTGATGCAGGTGGATCATCAGCGTAGTGCAGTGGAGAAAGTGAGAATAAAATCAATGTCCATAGTGTGGCGCCCAAGCTCTAGGGACCCGTTACATTTTCCAACAATCATATAATGTGAATGGTGCAATGTCGTGATAAAGCTCTGCTTACACACACACACACAACACAACACGTTAACTTTAAATTCTGTGATTTTCTCGGCACATCAAGCTTCAATACATTTCCCATAAATAAATACATCACGAATCATATTGCCTTGGGGACAATGCCTGTGGATGCAACAAGCATATTCCCACAGGTGGCCCTAAGACCGAAGTGGAGCTGTCTCACTACCCTTGTTTTGACCTATCTGAAAGGTCACATAAAATACGCACTACTGTCACAGATAACAGGGTGCTCGTGGAGCTGACTGACGTCACAAGATATTAAATTCAGTACCATGAGTCACTCTGGGTGACAGCATCTATTAAAATGACACAAGTTTAAATTGTTATTGGTGCTAAGCTCGGTTCTTCCGCGTCACTCTGTGCTTTCATACAGGAGAGGGTTCGGCAATATGAAGATATGTCTGGGCGTTTAAGTGCCAGACATTTTGCAATACACTTAGTAATCTCTGGTAATGTGTGGGTGATAGTTGGGTGGTTGCTCGCCTGTGCATAAATGGCTAAGCTTGTGAAACAACCATGAAATTCTGTTGTTTGGTTTATGTCATCGTAGTATTATTTTTGCCAGGTCATCAAAGTGCATTACAAGCATAGTGTTCATTTAGAAAATTAATATTTTGCATCAAAGTCAACAAGCTCCCATCTGTATACGTTGCAGGTCTTATTGTGTCTTGTTTATAATAAAGAACACATCTAGGATGTTAAGTCCAATTTGTGATTACACCCTGGCTGTATGTCCATATGGCATGGCTGGGGGTCCTCCAGAAGAGGTTTGAGAACCACTGGTCTTAATATTTAGTGGGCAGTTAACGTGATATCTGTAGCTCTGTGCAAATCATGTACATTTCATTTCACTTATGCTGATAACTTATGCTATAGCCATCTTTCTTTCTGAAATATTCACACTCTTGCAGACTAAATTGCTACAATATGAACTTGTGTTAAATGCAATTAAAACTAAGTAAATAGAAAATATTTTTTTCTAAATTCAGAGAAAAAAAGTCTACATTTGGATGACGTTAACATTACTACTTTTGACAGCTTTGTTTTAGAATGGGTCTCTACCTAGGAATTTTGATTAGATGATAATCTCTCTTTTTTAAAGAAATAAATCATGTCTTTCTTCACAGCATAGAAAGGACATTTTACAGGCTACTTTTCTCTCAGTTCTTGATTTTAGTGAAGTTGGGTAACACTAGTTAACGCCCATACGCGTAATGTATTATACATGTACTCATAATGTAGTAATAATGCATTATAAGCATAGTTATAGACACTCATAAAGACTCATGAACACTTATAATCCTGCATACAAATATTAATAATGCATTATAAGTATAATCATAATCACTTATAATGTACAACAACATAGTGCTTTATACAGCATTACAATGATCCTCTGCGTGAATCATTGCAGCACTTTATTACTGCATTATTATCTCTTATGATGTGTTATAGCACACTTATAAGACACTAAAACATAATCTTTGGTTGCTTTAGGTAAAGTGATGAAATGCCTATGGCAGATATAATACATGTAGTGATTTTCGTATGTTGTAAGTAAAGTCAAACAAATAAAAACATAACAAAAAGCTGTTATTTTTTCTTACTCTGCTTTATTAAAGAACATGAACAACACACATTGCCACATAATGCTGCAGTTGGCAATTTGGCCCTCACAATACACAAACATCAAAATAGTTCTGAACATTTTTCTGCTAATCCTAAGAACGTATGGGAATCAAACCCATAACTTCAAATTTGTAGGTAGCTACAGAGGACTACAAGATGGAGCCGACATATTTCAGTTATTGATAAGTATGACGAAAAATCTGCAACCGTTTGCCTTCTATTTAAATTGTAAAAATACATTTAAAAAAAATCTGTGAGAAAAAAATATCTGTTTGTATGAATAATGCATCTTGAATTTTCCCTCTCGCTGTCATTTAAATTTGTGCAAAACATCTTCCGATCGGTTGTGGAAACATTAATGGCTTGCACCTATATAGAAGCCTGCCTGTATTCGTAACATTTCATTCCCAGACAAGATTGCAGATTATTGCATTTGATGGATGTATTTAAATGTCTCCTCCACCGACCAATGTTTCGCTTTTGAATCCATCTATCTTTTTACTATTTTCTATTTTTTAACAATGGCGGTCACAAACATTCCATCTTGTTGTTGGTCACAATAACCCCGCCGCCAGCACAACGTGGTAAAAGAACTGTTCTATACCAGCAAAGATTTGGTGCCGCTCTGGAACCTGTAACCTTTTTTATTGAAAAATATATGTAAATGTAACAATATATTAACGTTTTAAAGTACTTAAATGCATAATAAGTAAATCTAAGTAACCGAACACACAACTACAATAATTTAACAATAAATAACAGTTACACTATTAACAAGTAGCAACAAAATAAATGTTGAGTTGGTAACTAAACCAGCTTCCCACCTTAACAGTTTGTTTGCATAAAAATGACCATGTTTGCCTTCTCTGGCAAGATACGTCACCTCTCCTGACTTATTCTTTTTGCGTTACCAAATATCTCAATTCTAAATTATGTTCTCAGAATACTATTTTGAAAACATGAATATATGTTTTATGCCAACATATTTTGGATGTTTTTATGTTTCAGCTGCCCACTTTGTTATTAGGCTATATCCGTCCTTCTATTACATTGCACCGGTTCATGCGAGAACATTCCACACATTCCATAGCATTGAAAATTATATTCTAACATTCACGGTTAAGGTTAGCCATGTGGTTACTGAGGTTAAGGTCAGGATAAGGGTTAACATTACATTAAAAAACATAGAATATGTAACACGTTTGTATCATGCTGGAATGGAGAACATAACACACAACTTCCAACTGGACTTGACTTTACTCAGGCAAGATACTCCAAGAAACTAAAAATTGTACTTTACCCAAATAATTCATTTAAGTCCAACATAGACAGGTGTATAAACTCACAATGATGCGCATCACCTTATGGTTGATAATACACAACCACCTTGATTACCAATCACCAACCAGTGTGGGATAACCTAATCAACCATTCACATGCATAAAGATGATCTACAAAAGAGTAACCGACTATATAGACCAGTGCCTAGAATGTGGTGAGCCAAACTCATCCCAAATTTTCATTACATGTAACTCAATATAATCTATTTATAATATAATCAAATAGTCAATTTATCTAATAACCAAACCCAGTCTATGCCACAACATGCCATAAGTCCCTGCTATGTTGTGACAGCTCAGTCCCCAAGGCTATAAAAGCCAACTGATGTTGATCTCTATATACATCCTGTTACTGACCTGTGGTGAAGCCTGTCCCTAACCAGGGACAGGCTAAATCTTACAACAACCAACTGCTACCTGACAATCCCCTGATAGTACCTGAGGAGAACCCCCACTAGCATCCCTGGCATCCACTGGCGGAGGTTCAGCAGGGGGGCATGGCAGCCAGGACGGCCTCCCTAGAATAGCTGCTGGTGGCTTCCTAGGCTGCAGTGCAGTAGCCCACTATTTTCCGGGGGTCTCGGTGGCCGACGTCTTCTCTCCGGGGGTCCCGGCGGCCAACGTCTCTCCAGTGGTCTCTGCAGCCAAGCACCGGAGGAGGGGGTAGCAGGAGGAGCTCCTTACCCCAGAATGGAAACTCCTCCCTGCCTGGTGGTGCTGGTAATTGGAACCCCCCTCCCAGCAGCAGGAGCTCCTCCATATCAGGTGGTGGCGGTTGCTGGAGCTCCCCTCCAGGTAATTGGAGTTCCTTAGGCCAGAGCAGAAGCCCCTTGGGCTCCGGCAGGCCAGATGTTGTGGGCTCTGACAGCAAGGCAGCCCTCAACTCTCCCATCAGCTGCTGGACCAGCATCTCCATCCAGCCCTTTTGGGACTGGATAATCCTAGGGACCAGAGAACGGGTGGTGGGCCAAGGTGAAAATGGTAGCCCACCACACCGCCATAGCCCCACCCCAACACTTTTTTTGTCTGGGACTCTCTGGTCCCTTGCTGCCCGGCTGCTTCATCTTCTCCCGGTAAAAAAGCATGCTGGGCGCGTCCGTTCCTGCCACTGGTCTCAAGTCCCTCACTTATTCGGGGTTCATTCAGTCACGGATTGTTGGTGTTAAAGGAGGGAGACCAAACAGGCAGTTGATGGTTTGTTGAATTTAATGATGAATGGTCCAGGAAAGTACAGCAGCTGATAGTAATTGGCAATTAGATCTAACCAGCTCAAACTATTTCCATCATATCAAGACCTGTCTTCTACTGGAGCCCAGAGGGTGGTGCTCACGTGCCATAAAAACACATACCTACATATACATAATACACTTTCATTCAATATAGACCAACAGTGAAATGCATTGGCCATAATTTAACATAATACACGTACACAAACTGAACACAAAAGATATAAATGCATATCCACATGAGTCCATGTCCATTGCCACACCATCCCACTCTGTGTTTTATTCTGGGATGTTTTTTATTGTTGTGTCACAGGGCACAACTTTAAGAGACTCTGATCTGGCCTTGTTTTCACTCTATAAATAAAGGTTCATAATAATACAAAGTGTCATATTGTGTATGAGTAATTTCATATTAAATAGGACCTGATCTTAGGTAACATAGCTGAAATGCACATAACTGGAGTCAAAGGTCAGTTCTTTAGCATTTTTCTCACTGGGCTAAATGCATATTCTCAACAATAAAATATATTCTTCTTGGGGGAAGAATTAAAGTGAGATCAGCAGAAAGAATTTGTAAAACTATCGGGTTCTATAGTTCTCCTTAGGAGGAATGAATGTGTAGCTTTTTCCTGACCTGTCATACGGCCTCAAATCAGATAGAGGATCTGACAGTCTTAACGTTCTGTCTCATGTAACAGAATTCCTGAAGAGTGAGAAGCCATCCAATCAGGCAAAAATGGCCTTGACCAAACCAACCAATGGGGTCTGGCACGCCTAGTGATTCCATCCCGAGAAGGATATAAAATTGTAGCCTGTCCCTGGCTTCAAACAAGGGGAACATCATAGTTGTCATACACTATGGTTAGTTCTGGATGCCTTTGATGTTATCCAAAATAAGAACACTACTTTAGTTGGTGTAAAAATTCAGTGTGAACCAGATCATTATGTACTGCCTGGTCCTTGGTGACATCGTTCTCACTGTAGTCCAGGATGTACATGTAACCTACTCTGAAGTCACTATTCTTCTGAATCAGAGGCGTGATGGACTTGCTGTCTTCTACGGCCACAAACTGACCATAGAAAGACATCATCATAAACAGCTCAAAGGCCTTTTGTCATGTTTACATCCCACTCTGGCCTACTTGGCCACCGGCCCAATCACACCTCCTTATCACCATCCCTACAGTACAGTATATAGCCCTTGGTTGCTCATGTGTTTGTTTTGCTGCATTGGCTTTGTAGTGTGAGTATATATTGTTATGTTTACATGTGAGAATTTCTCCCTTCTGCTTTATATCATCAGTAAAAAACTAATATTTGCCTGCACTTCATTCCTTTATTCCTGACAGAATACAGCACTGATATGGAAGCAGTGGGAGAACAAACGAGTATCACTCAGACAGTCAACAGCACCTAAAACAACACCAGCATCAGCTAGTGCAACATGGAACTGCAATGGAAGAGGTCCTACAAGCTATCTGGAGGTTAGGTCTACCGAAATGCCCCATCAACCTCTGGCAATGTTTGAGTGTTATGACAGTAAACCCTCTTTGTGGAATGGTTTTCTCTTACTAGTATCTATTTTTTTAGCTCAACAACCTAGTGCTTATACTACTGATCAATCCAAGATTGTGTTAGTCATCTCTCTGCTATGTGGCAAGGCTCTGCAATGGGTTACAGCCATCCGGGGTTTGAGGAGAGGCAGCGAATTCTTCATATGACAGCTTTTCGGTACCGTTCATGGTGGTGTTTGATAATCCTATGGAGGGCAAGGACGGAGATGAGTGCCTTACATAAAGAATTATAGCTGTGTCATCTGGATGGAAAGAGTGTGCTGTATGCACTGCTTATCGAAGAGGATTACGAGAGAATGTGCAATTGGAATTAGACTTTCATGATGACCATATGGATCACTTATCGCCATAGCTATCAGATTGGATGGGTTACTACCAGTGTTGGGTAAAGGTACTTTTACAATTACTTTTCAGTTACTTTACCCAGCACAGGTTACTACGCAAATTACGTCTTATACTACACAGTAAAAAAATGTTCTGTAAAAGTAACAGTAATTAGTACTGGTAACAAATATACCAGTACTGTTTCTAGTATTTTACCCACATTTCCCTCAAGACAACAGAAAATACTTTATAAACACATTAAATGTCATTTAACACACAGAGCTGATATTACTTTGTAAGGTAGGCTACATCTGCTGTGTTTATAAAGTATTCTGTTATTGTCTTGAAGGAAATGTTTGTAAAATAATTGAACAAGTACTGGCAACAAATTACCAGTACTTTTTACAGTCTTTTCATGGATATATTCTTTTACAGTGTATCCCCCAAACCAGTGGTGGGCCTTCAGGGCCTGCAAGGCCTTCTCTGCAGGCCCAAAGATAATCAGAATCAGAAATTTATTTTTGTACTTCTTTAATATATTTTTTCATTAACACTATATATATTTTACAAAGTTCATTTAAATTAGTCTATATGGTGATTCTATATGGTGATTTCATTGCTACAGTACGTTCTTTTCAGTTGGCTTGCTTTTAGCTCTGCTCATATAAATGAAAGCTTTTCTCCAATAAGATTTTTTCATCTGTGTTGTCTCCGGGTAGACTAGGGCCTTCAGAATTCCGAGTGAATACTGTCTGCTGTTGAAGCACATCAGGACCATGTTGTTGATTGTCATATTTTTAACCAATCAGATTTCGACTTTACCATATTGGGTGTGTTCTTTGACCAAGTAAAGTGTTTCTGCAGGCCTTGCCTTACGTCAGCATCATTTCTGTTGCTGATAGGAGGGGCAGTTCAATAAAGTTTAGCAAAAAAAGTTTGCCATCCGAACAAGAATTCTAGTTAACTAGCTTAGCTCTTCCAGCTTAGCTCTCCCATCTCCGATTTCTTTAAACTTTCAATTTTTAGATTTTTTACTTTTAGCAGAATGGCAGATGGAGGTGAAGAAGTAGCTTTGGTGGCGAATATAGGACTGGCCAGGATCGACTCTCAGCACTGGGCAATATCTTTTATTGGAACTTAACTCAAAGATGTGCTGTACAACCGCGTCATAGAAGTCTTTTTAAAAGAGAAAGCAGGACGGACAGCGTTTTCAAATAACGAGCAGCTTTGGTGAGTTTGATGGATTTTTAGATATTTTTACTAGCAGGGCCTTAACTAGAGATGGGCCGATACCGATACCAGTACATACAGGAAAGAATGAAGGATGCAATTCGGTGCATACTGTAACTGTAGAAAACGGCATGAGGAATGCCCCAGACCTAGCCTCTGAAAGCCACCTTCAGCGAGGAAAGACAAATGTCGGTAGTTTGCTAAACTTCTGGGTGAACAAAATAGTGGTATTTCTGAGTTCTGACATACTAACGTTAAGAAATATAACTTAAAGTAAATATGATGTAGCCTATTTAGATTTTGTTCAATAGATTACATTGATAGTACAGCTAATTGTGTACCGATTATAATAAAAAAATAAAATACCTTAACAGAATAATATGATTAGGAAATTATCCCTGTTTTGGAAAAAGTCACTTCAGACATTCTCATCTTACACAAAACTTCTGCAATGCTTAGTTAGGGCAAATTCGAACACAAACGTCTATTGCGTTCGCGTTTACAAACGTGTTTCTCTCACTTAACTAGGGAAGGAGACGTAAATCATTGACACCTAATAAATATTACACATTCTTGACCTGCAATGTAAATGATATTCCTCTGGATATGTAGGAATATTTACTTTTCTATATTTGAATTGGCTGATCAACATCTAAGAAATAGCAGATTTTAGCTTGATAAATGTGACATTTGGCATAGTTCTCCTATCGGTACTCGTATCAGCAAGTACCCAAAATGAAATACTCTGTACTTGTACTCGTTCCATAAAAAGTGGTATTGGGCCATCCCTAGCCTTAACGGTTCTTAACGGGGCTTAGTGCATGTACTGTATTTGTATTCAAGTAGGGGGAGATAAACAGACACACTTCATCCTGGCGTCAGGCCTGTTAATACTTGTTAATTATTACTGCTTTCTTGTTTTAGATCACTACTGGTGTGAAGCATGTTCAGATCGTATATATAAGGTCTATGGTTCAGATTCAGTGGTCTTAGTGGGCTGTGCCTTTGAGTGTGCTTGCGAAACCTGGATGTGCGTTTAATTTGCAGCTTGTCTGCAATCTCTGGTGAAGTCTGTTGAATCCTGATTGCTCCTTCTGTCATTTTTGAATGTTTGTAGTGTTGTGACTGGGTGTTGTGAGTTAGTTCTTGTTTAATTGGTAAGGACATTGATTTTGGCTATCCGATGGCTACAGTATGTGTAATGCGACATCCTGTCATAGTGCACAGTGTTACATTCTTATGGTTTCAGTCGTGTCGGGTCAATTAGTGTATTGTAAGTCTCATAGGTTTTGAGCCTCGTGTTAAATAACCTTTATCGAGTGGAATAAACTTATTTTCACTATGAACATGGGGTGCATTATATGCCGAATGACAATAACCTATAGCCCTAGAATGTCATTGTGAGGTTATTATAATGCGTTTTAATTTCGGGAAGATAGTGAAGGCCTAGGTGTAAAATGCACGTCTCGCCACTGCCCCAAACAATGGCACTCAGCCTCCCCGTACAAGGCCACTATGAAATGGATGCTGTGCCAATGGAAGTGGGAGGGACCCCAAATCCAGCAGTTGAGCTGAGACTAACCGAGGGCACTGGATCTCAGAAGACTGCTCAGCACTTGACTACAGAGATTTCTCCTCCTTCTCCTCTCACTCCTCAAGTTGTTTATTATGCCCATAAATGTAACTGGCTATCACTCATCTCTTATTTCTACTGCCTTGATCAGGGATGTGATTTTTCCAGATTAATCCGGAATTCCGGATTTTTTACGACCTGAAAATGTGACCTACGTGAATCATGCAGATCTGTAATAAAAGGGGGGGGGGGGGGTCAAGAGCTGCCGGAGTGAAAAGGAGGGGATATGAGGCTGCAGGGCTCGACATTAAGGCTTGTCCGCTTGTTCGGGACAAGGAAAAAAAGTGGTTGGACAAGGAGCTCTTAGAATCACTTGTCCGAATGGACAAGTAAAATTAATTGTAATTTTGTTTGTTCTCAAACACGTTTTGCTGCATGGTGGTCACATGACACAGACACACCTCTGTTTTCACACTGCTGCAAGTGCTCATTTGCTGTTAATACTTCATCGACAAAAGTAGTCTAAAGCTATGCACATATAAAGGTTGTGATTTATTGCATATAATACACCATTGTGATATTCAAAGTGTTACTGATGTTTAGTAGTTGGACAAAACAATCACATCTTTTATTCAACTGCGCGACAACAATGACCGAAATAGAATGAGCGCGTGTCCGAAAGATACTTCAGAAGCATTGCGCGAGAGAATATTTCTTTAAAGCGATACTTTTAATACCATGTTCCAAAAGTTAATTTACATGCATGAATGTTGTTACGAGTCAGGGTTAGAAATTAGCACACACGAAAAAAACAAGTTATTTCCCCAGTAGTATAAACCACAGTAATAAATAAATTAATGTAGAAAATATAAAGGGCAAATCATGTATTACAGATGAGGGATTTAATGAGAATATTATACGATTAGGCTATATAATGTTATTTTTCGTGATCGAAAAAAGTAAAACAAGTAACCATTTCACGCGTAGAATGTTAATGTTAAGAGCTCGTTAGTGAAAACACGGGTAGTGGTGTTCGTTGAGTCTGACTTCATGATTCAATTCTGATAGGCGGCATTCTCGTTCAATATGGTCCAGCTGCGGCCTGTAGCCACTCACGCCATGCCCCCGCTCACGCCACGCCCCCCGCTCTCGCCAAGCCCCTTGGCTAACCTTAGTAGCTAGCGCTAGCTAGTATGTACTGTATACTGCAGTCAGGGGCGTCGGACTGGGGGTAAAACCAATACTGATTACCAGGGCCCAAGGGGAGAGAGGGCCCTTGAAAAATCTGGAATATATTTTATATATATAAAATGGGGGCCCATTAGGACTGCCTATGCATAGGGCCCAGGATCTTGTGCTACACCCCTGACTGTAGTAGCACGACATAATGATTACATCTCATTGGTTGTCTAAATACATCCATCGTTTATTTAGATAAGCATGCAAACGATAAGGAACAACGAAAACATAATGTTTGACGTTAGTGAATATGTTTAGACAATGAAACGGCAAGTTCATGAGTTCGCTACGTAGTATACCATTGGATGTATTAAACGAACAAACTACACTTGTAAGAAGCTAATGAATGCGCAGTGTTGTTACCGGTTGCTACGACAACACAAACAAACTTTTGCTAGTGCGCATGTCCATTTACATCATAGTTTATTTAGATAAGCATGTAAACGATAAGGAGCAACGAAAACATAATGATTGACGTTAGTGAATATTTTTAGAGAATGAAACGGAGAGTTCATGAGTTCGCCACTTATACCATTGGATGTATTAAGAGAACAAACTACCGTATACTTGTAAAAAGCTCATGAACGCGCAGTTTTATTACCGGTTGCTACGACAACACAAACAAACGGTTGCTAGTCGGCATTTCCATTTACTTCCATTTTACACAATGTTTAACGTTAGTGAATATTTATAGACATTGAAACGGCTAGTGCGCATGTCCATTTACATCCATTGTTTATTTAGATAAGCATGTAAACGATAAGAAGCAATATTTGACGTTAGTTCATGAGTTTGCCAGGTAAACCATTGGATGTATTAAGAGAACGAACTATACTTGTACTCATGAATGCGCAGTGTTGCTACCGGTTGCTACGACAACACAAACAAACTGTCACCGTTCACTCCACTGCGTTTATTGTGTAAAGTATTCACTAACATTAAACAAACAATGGATGTATTTAGACCACCATGGAGATGTAATCATTATGTTGTGCTACTACAGTAGCAACATATTAGCTAGCACTAGCTACTAAGGTTAGTCAAGGGGTTTTGCATGAGCGGGGTGTGTGGTGTGAGTAGGGGCGTGGCGTGAGCGGCTACAGGCCGCAGCTGGACCCTTCTCTTCTCGTTTGACCAGAGAATCTTAAACACGCCGCACACACAAATGTAACGGTACTGATCCACTTGTCTGACACAACTGGAGCATGGTGTCGGGTGTTGTTGCAAGGCAACCCTCCATTCGTACGTTGATGGGTGTTACTCAAATACAGCTGCGGGCCGCAGCCACCATCAGTTTCTCCATTGATTCACCGCAAGCCTTCCCCGTCTCCTCTGTGCTCTACTTCTATTGGAAAGTCGCTTCGCGTTCAACGCGTTCTGGGAATTTTCATATTTTCTGTCGCGCAACATTTTCTCAAATGCAGTGCTGCCATCCCGGGATGCTATGCGGGCACTAATTAAAACAATGTTTGGATTATTTTCCCAGATGTTTTACAAACAGATTATTATAAAACGAATTTACAAATGTAAAATTAACTGCTGATTATATAAATATTGTGGAATAGGTTACAACAGTAAAGCTTTAGGCTACACCTTTAAAGTGTGAAATTACCTACTATTGGAAATCTAAAAGTAGCCAGATAAAAATAGTAATAGGACATACAATACACTGATTAGCACAATTTGTCAATCATCTAAAAATCATTTGTCTCACAGACTTGTCTTCACAACATGTATTTTTTGTAATTTGCCTAATAAGATGTATTAATGATGAATTTGATGTATTGAAACAATATAGAAGAGGCAATTGCGTTTTCATTTTTGAATTCGTAGAATTGGCTGATAAAATTAGGGCGTCCACCAGCCAGTGGCTAAGTTAATTTCCCAGCCTGGTCACAATTTGAACTGCAACTGTTTGAGATGGCAACCTTAAAGCGGTAGCTAAAACTTTTATTTCACATATTATGTCTCGGTCACAGAAGTAAAAACAGATGTAGCAGAAAACCATGTTATTTCTAACTGGGAATACATCAATTATACTTGAGAATGTTGTCAAACATATTGCCTAAATAATCTGAGTGACTGTAGTAGTACTTGTTGCCAGTGACCAAAATTTTTGTTTGAGGCCCTGTTGTAAATGTGAGGGCACTTCACGTTGAATTGAATTGCTGCTTTTAAGAGCAAGGGAGTTTGGTATTTTTCCTAGATGGCACTTAATGCCCTGGCCAATGACCTTGGTGCCATTGCAAAAATCCCTCCCTGAAAGGGAAAAGTTAAACATTGATATTTTGACAGATTGCTGTAGAGCCTCGGTTAAAACTGCTTGTGAGACGATCATCTCTTCCTTCTAGTTATAAATAGCATCAAATTAACATGAATGAACATTAGAACAAATGTTGTTTTAACCACGGACGGAAAGGCGTCCCACTGTTACACATCCACCAAATAAGTTATAATAAAAAATGTATTTTTTAAATTCAAATAGGTTGTTCTCATGTGTCATAAAATGTTGGATGTTGCACATCTAGCTGTAAAATGAATAAAAGTGATTTTTTTGTTCAAATAACTTGTTATGGGTCCTGCTTCTATCGGGGGGGGGGAGGGGTGAATGCTCTCTGTATATTTTCCTGCTTTTTTGTCCTTAGCCAATCACATGCCTGCTTGATAGATTCTGGAGCAGCAGGAAATCTGATAGACAGGGGGCTAGTCTCCGCTATTGGTCTCTCCGTTGCGCTGTCAACTCCTCTTCATATTAATGCACAGGACAATAAATCACTGGGCACTGTTACATCACCGCCCCATCATTATCACCATACCTCCCAAGCCACCTCAACAAGAAGAACTCACCTTTCACATCATCACCTGTTCGACTAAATGTCCTTGGATGTCCCTGGTTATGTCTTCACAACCCAGTAATCTTTCGGAACACCCTGGAAATCACAACCTGGCCTGCCTCCTGCTGAAACACCTGTCTCCCCTTGGTTTGCGGTTGCACGTCGGTTGAGAGTCCAGTAGCCGCCCTCCAGCCCTACGTGCCAAGGGAATATCCTAGTGTTTTCTCACTCATGATCATGATCACTGAAGTCAATCTCAGACACCTGGGATAATTAGTTTGCCAGGTGAGCCCAATTAAAGGAAAGCTACTTAAGAAGGATGTTCCACATTATTAAGCAGGCCACAGGTTTCAATCAATATAGGAAAGAAAAAGGATCTCTTTGCTCCGGAAAAGTGTCAAATAGTGCAATGCCTTGGACAAGGTATAAAAACATTAGATATTTCAGGAACACTTAAGTGTGATCATTGTACTGTGAGGAGATGTGTGGCTGATTCAGAGCACAGACAGGTTTGTGCAGATAAAGGCATAATGAGGAAGGATTAAGAGAGCGGATTAAGAGAGCAGCTGCTAAAATGCCATTACAAAGCAGCAAACAGTTATTTGAAGCTGCTGGTGCCTCTGGAATCCTGCGAATCTCAAGATGTAGGATCCTCCAGAAGTTTGCAGTTGTGCATAAACCTACTATTTGGCCACCCCTAACCAATGCTCACAAGCAGAAACGGTTACAGTGGGCCCAGAAATACATGAAGACTAATTTTCTAACAGTCTTGTTTACTGATGAGCGCCATGCAACTTTGGATGGTCCAGATGGATGGAGTAGTGGGTGGTTGGTGGATGGCTACCATGTCCCAATAAGGCTGCGACGTCAGCAAGGAGGTGGCAGAGTCATGTTTTGGGCTGGAATCGTGGGGAGAGAGCTGGTAGGCCCCTTAATTGTTCCCGAAGGTGTGAAAATGACCGTGGCAAAGTATATAGATTTTCTGACTGACCACTTTCTTCCATGGTACAATAAGAAGAATTGTGCCTTCCGTAGCAAAATCATCTTCATGCATGACAATGCAACATCTCATGCTGCAAAGAATACCTTTGTGTCATTGTGTGGCCAGCCACCCTCCCCTGACCTCAACCCTATTGAGAACCTTTGGAGAATCCTCAAGCAAAAGATCTATGAGGGTGGGAGGCAGTCCGCATCAAAATAGCAGCTCTGGGAGGCTATTCGGACATCCTGCAAAGAAATTCAAGCAGGAACTCTCCATAAAATCTTACGTTCAATGGATGCAGGAATTATGAAGGTGATATCAATGAAGGGGTCCTATGTTAACATGTAACTTGCCCTGTTAAGATGTTTTTGATAGAAACAGTAAATATGATAATAAAAAATAGATTTTGAATTCAGTAAATATGACCCCTAATCAACAAATGACCATTTTCTGGGGGGTATTGCAAAAAACCAAGATAAGGGATTAAGCCGGGATATTCAAGCTATCCTGGATGAATTTAGCCTCGACTTGGTTGCACAAAAGCTGCTAGAAGTAAACCCAGCCAAGTAACCATGGAGATTTATTCTATGCAGCTAGCCTGCTCCAGAGCAGGCTAACAGCCAGGCTAAGATTAATCCTGGAGTCTCATGTGTTAAATCAGTGGTCACTCTGATCCGAAATAAACGTGTTAAACATTCATACATTCAGTGCAGTTGTTTAGATGGTTTGAAATGGTTCAGGAAGTTGCAACAGTGATTTCAAAGAAGTCAGTGATGAGGGCAAATTTTCTTTATTTTTTATATCTAAATAAAGGCACTATTTGCCGTACTGTCAGAAGTGTGTGTATGGCACTGAAGTCCTTGCTACACATCTTTATCACCTTCCCCTGTAAGTAATTTCTACGTACCATTTGCACACTGTTAAGAATTAAGGCACTTACCAGCCTGTAAAATGTTTTTATATTTGATCGTGACTTGTTGCCAGGTTCTTTTGTCCAGTCATGTTTGTTCTGTATGAACATTAATTGTAGAAATAAATTTAGGATTAGAAATAGTTTATAGAGTTTTGTGCATATGGTTGTAAAACATATTATCACATTGTGGAAAAGGGTATGTATTTAGGCCTAGTCTTTAGCGTAAACTTCCAGAGGAGTATTATTCCTTCTGCTCACACTGAAAAACATATATCATTGATCCAACTTAAAAAAATGTAGAGTAATGAATCACACCTATATTTCTTATGCTTACCCAATGTAAAATATGTAAATTTGTTCAAAGGAATGATTTTTTAGGTTGTCCCAATAAATGTTATTAAATTTGTAGCCTCTTTTACCTATTTGTAGTGGAGATGAGTGGTACCCGGTGGGGTCTTCTGCTGTTGTAGCCCATCTGCCTCAAGGTTGTGCATGTTGTGGCTTCACAAATGCTTTGATGCATACTTCGGTTGTAACGAGTGGTTATTTCAGTAAAGTTACCCTTCTATCAGCTTGAAGCAGTCGGCCCATTCTCCTCTGACCTCTAGCATCAACAAGGCATTTTCGCCCAGAGGCAGGGACGGACTGGGACAAAAAAACGGCCCTGGACTTTGACTAGGCCCGGCCCAAAGCAATCAGCGTGCGGAAACTCAACAACAACAACAACGCCTGCCCCCTGGCATGAGTGTCACAATACATTAATTGTGGCTCATGATATTATACTATCCAAATTATATTCCTTCAAACATACATCATATTTCCCTAGAAGAATGATGAGCTCTAAGAAGATGACGTGGTAATGTTGTGGTCATCTAGAGTGTCCGCTGCCTCAGATTGCTGTCCTCTGTAGCTCAGTCCTCTCTTTCCTATGAACATCACCAATTCTACTACTCTTTCTAACACCTTCCATCTCTTCCTCAATTGATCTCTGTGAGCCACAATTTGGGGACGATGTAGCAGGCTGGCTTTATCTGATTTAGATGCCCTCAAAAAATATACCTCAGCACAACCTCTGTGCATGTTGCTCCTTTCATGTTCCTCAATTCTTTGACTGATATGGTTCCAGTCCTGCATTCGACTTATGAAGGGACTGGTTTCAGTTGGTTTGGCAAATGCTAAACATACAGCACAATACAGGTTATGGTTGTCTTCAGTATGTAACCCATTTTCTGTCTGTGCCATCTCTGTGTTTAAACACTGTACTGTCAGGTATTGTCTTCTTCTGAGGGTGGTATGAAAAAAAAAACTCTAGTTTGTGGCTGTTTGACTTGGGGTGCTTAAAGTAATTTAAAGTTTAGCTGGAGTGGGTATCTTTCTCTGCTCTTGGTCTAACATCAACCTGAAAAAAATGGTTTTATTCCAAGATAGCAAGGAATATATTATATATTCTGTCTTAAAATTAATTTATTACTTAAAAATCTTAATTAAATTATGCAGTAATTAATCTTACTGCACAAATAATAATACCACATCTACATTACAACCATTACAAATAGGGATGGGCCGATACAACTTTTTATGGAATGAGTACAAGTAAAGAGTATTTCATTTTGGGTACTTTCCGAGTACCGATACAAGTACTTTTAAGAACTATGCCAAATCTAACAATTATAAAGTTATATCTGCTATTTCTTAGATGTTGATCAGCCAATTCAAATATAGAAAAGTAAATATTCCTACATATCCAGAAGAACATCGTACACATTGCAGGTCAATGTGTAATATTTATTACAGATGCCAATGGTTTAAGTCTCCTTCCCTAATTAGCTAAAGTGAGACACGTTTGTAAACGCGAACGCAATAGCCGTTTGTGTTAGAATTTGGCCTAAGCATTGCAGACGTTTTGTGTAAGATGAGAATGTCTGTTTGAAGTGACTTTCTCCAAAACAGGGATAATTACTTAATCATATTATTCTGTTAAGGTATTTTATTGTTTTATTATAATGGTACACAATTAGCTGTACTATCAATGTAATCTATTGAACAAAATATAAATAGGCTACATCGTATTTCTTTTAAGTTCTTAACGTTAATATGTCAGAACTCAGAAATACCACTATTTTGTTCACCCAGAAGTTTTGCAAACTACCGATGTGATGTCTTTCCTTGCTGAAGGTGGCTTTCAGAGCTCCGGGGGCGTTCCTCATGCCGTTTGCTACAGTTATAGTATGCACCGAATAGCACAATAACTTGCATCCTTTGTTCGTTCCTGTACTTAAATGTGCACATTTTCTTGAGGATTCCAATATTTTTTACCTATAATTTTACAAATATTAGGCTACATGAAAATAGCAATGAGAAAAACGATTTCGTATTTCGCTATTTGAATTCTACTGGATAACTGCTGAGGAAAATATGTTTTTTTCAAAAGCAAACGCGTGGCTTGGTCTTTGGAATGATTATGCATTTTAGGCACAATTAAATCGCTTTTCTTTCTTTTTTAAATAGCAATAAATAGTTTTTCAGCTTTATAAGCATGGTCTCTGAATGATGAAGTAGACTGTCGTTATCATCAATATGAAATATATGCATAGGGCTGTAAAGCGTTGCGCAGCATAACGCT
>JACXGM010010315.1:0-26434 GCA_016801145.1 Umbra pygmaea | reverse complement strand
CACAACCTTGAGGCGGATGGGCTACAACAGCAGAAGACCCCACCGGGTACCACTCATCTCCACTACAAATAGGAAAAAGAGGCTACAATTTGCAAGAGCTCACCAAAATTGGACAGTTGAAGACTGGAAAAATGTTGCCTGGTCTGATGAGTCTTGATTTCTGTTGAGACATTCAGATGGTAGAGTCAGAATTTGGCGTTAACAGAATGAGAACATGGATCCATCATGCCTTGTTACCACTGTGCAGGCTGGTGGTGGTGGTGTAATGGTGTGGAGGATGTTATATAGGCCCCTTAGTGCCAATTGGGCATCGATTAAATGCCACGGCCTACCTGAGCATTGTTTCTGACCATGTCCATCCCTTTATGGCCACCATGTACCCATCCCCTGATGGCTACTTCCAGCAGGATAATGCACCATGTCACAAAGCTCGAATCATTTCAAATTGGTTTCTTGAACATGACAATGAGTTCACTGTACTAAAATGGCCCCCACAGTCACCAGATCTCAACCCAATAGAGCATCTTTGGGATGTTGTGGAACGGGAGCTTCGGTGCCCTGGATGTGCATCCCACAAATCTCCATCAACTGCAAGATGCTATCCTATCAATATGGGCCAACATTACCAAAGACTGCTTTCAGCACCTTGTTGAATCAATGCCACGTAGAATGAAGGCAGTTCTGACGGTGAAAAGGGGTCAAGCACTGTATTAGTATGGTGTTCCTAATAATCCTTTAGGTGAGTGTATATTGTCATTGATAATTAGTACCTGTTTGTTATTGTTGTTTCAACATGCCCTGGCTATATACCTACAAGGTCACCAGGCTTTATCTGAAAATTGGTGTATTATATAATATGTTACATCCGTTAACCAAAAACAATTTTGAAAGTTTTAGGAAATCTAAAATGTGTTCTTATCTAAAGATTTTCAAAATAATATCCAGATTAAGTGCTGCCTGCATGGATGGTGTGGCTTTAGTCTCTGAGGACATGAATATACGTGTAAGTATTACTCTGCCATACAATGTCTGTCTTGAGACTTTTTATAAAAGGGACATTTGGCTTAGTGGTTAATCGTCACAATGTTGAATGGTTCCAGGTAAGCCTCTAAAAAGGTAAAGCACCTTTCAGTTATAGAGAAGGTACTTCACAAGAAGTGACAATGTTGTTTTAATAAGGTGATTTATTTCCTGCGTTATTAAAGCATAATTTCCTTTCCATGTTACTTTGATTCTTTTTTTTCTGTATATAAATAATGCAGGGTCTTAATGTGACAAGATCAGTTCTTTGGAAATGTATATTTGTTTGTCAAGATGTGTATGCCTCAGTTGAAAGGGAAAACACTTGGAGCATTGTGTTTCTAGCAGGGTGTTTTTTCAAATCCCACAGAGGGACCGTGTAAAAATATTTGCATGTAGGTGATTTCGGATACAAGTGGCTGCCTTTAGGAAAGACATTGTTTGGGCCAGTAATTCTCTAACCCAGTGGTTTCAATCCTCTCCTTGGGGCACGCCAGATGTTCCACAGTTTAGCTGTAGCCAATGAATTAGCTCGACGGATTCACTAATCAAGGGCCTGATCATTAGAAGATGAGTTGAATCAGGTGTGCCAGCTCAGTGGTTACAGGTAAACTGTGGAACGTCTGAGGTGCCCCAAGGAGAGGATTGAAAACAACTGCTCTAACCTCTCCACTGTGATTTGAGGACCAATGGTTTAGCCCAGAGGTCTTCAACTCTAACACTACGGGGTCCAGAGCCTGCTGGTTTTCTGATCTACCTCAACATTAAATGGACTCACCTGGTGTTCCAGGTCCAAATAGGTGTCCCAGGTCTAAATAGGTCTCAGAATATAGGGTTGCAATGAAAAAAGTGGAGTAGATCTGGCTTTGAGGTCCAGGAGTTGATACCCCTGGTTTAGGCCATTAGGCCTGAGTTGCCTTCAAATGTCTAAAGAGTACAGCCGTGTCACAGACACACATTAAGCCCAGTCCTGGACTACATAGATGAAGCTCTATGGAGCGCTCCACTCACATTGATTTTTTTTAGTCCAAGGCTAAGTATAATCTTTGTCCTTAAAATCAGCTGTGAGTTTAAGGCAGGGATGTCAAACCAGTTCCACGGAGGGCCGAGTGTATGCTGGTTTTTGGTATTTCCTTTGAATTAGAGCCCAATTAAGAACTAGACTGCCAGGTGAGGGGAGATCTTAACCAATTATTAACCTATTTAATCAGTCAGGTACAAGGTAAGAGCGAAAACCTGCATACACTCGGCCCTCCGTGGAACCGGTTTGACACCTGTGGTTTAAGGTGTTTAACTCCATTCCATTTACTCCAGTCCAGACATTAATATGAGCCTATTCTCGGTGGTAACACCATGGAGAGCTGAGACATTGCAGTAGCTGCCTAAAGCTTTAGAGACAGATTAGAAACATGCCTGATGGGGAATCTGTGATTATTCTGACAACCCTGCTGTAATATACACACACTGTAAACATCTTATTAAATCACTAATGTCAGGTCACGCCAACATATTCTCATTCACGTATCTGTGTCAGATGCCATTTAAACTTTAGCTTTTCATTAAATGCTTCAGGCACCTCATTAGCTGCTTAGTAGTAATTAGACAGCCTGGTCTAATTGGCAAATTATTGTTTTTCTACAGAGTGCATTGTTACAAATTTGCTTAAATGGCAGATGTTTCCCATGCTCAACACTATGTACACACTCTTGGGTTAAGATGATCTGTTTGTGTTTGATTATATTGAATTATCTGTGTGTGTGAGACGTTAAGCCTTTGCTGTCTTCTCTGGACCATAGGTGATGTGTAGATTCAGGTGGGGTCTCTAGACCAGTGGTTTTCAATCCTCTCCTCTGGGCACATCAGATGTTCCACAGTTTAGCTGTAGCTAAACTGAACTAGCTCTTCTCTGGAACATAGGTGATGTATACACGGGTGTGGGGTTTTCTCCAAGACATAGGTGATGTGTACATGGGGGTGGGGTCTTCTCTGGACTACAGGTGATGTGTACATGGGTGTGGGGTTTTCTCCAGGACATAGGTGATGTGTACATGGGGGTGGAGTCTTCTCTAGAACATAGGTGATGTGTACATGGGTGTGGGGTCTTCTCCTGAACATAGGTGATGTGTACATAGGGGTGGGGTCTTCTCCAGAACATAGGTGATGTGTACATGGGGCTGGGGTCTTCTCTGGACTACAGGTGATGTGTACATGGGAGGGGGGTCTTCTATATAGGTGATGTGTACATGGGGGTGGAGTCTTCTCTAGAACATAGGTGATGTGTACATGGGAGTGGGGTCTTCTCTAGAACATAGGTGATGTGTACATGGGGGTGGGGTTTTCTCTATAACATAGATGGTGTTATAGTGGTTAGGGAGTCAGACTTGTAGTCAAAATCTTGCATGTTAAATTCCCAGCTGTGCCAAATGTTGTTGTGTCCTTGAGCAAGGCACTATACCTTAAGTTGCTCCAGGGGGATGTCCCTGTATTCACTGTAAGTTGGTCTGATAAGAGGGTCTTCTAAAATGAATAAAATGTGATGTGTAGATGGTGGTGTGGTCTCCAGAGTTGACTAAACCTCTGTGACATGGCTCTGGACATGATGTGCTCCATACTAGCCTCCAAGCGAACTCCAACTACATACAGATAGAGTGGGTAAGTGAGGAGGAATGTGTATGTCTCTGACCTATGTCCCTTGTTTTTCAGGGATCCACTCAAGCATGCAGAGGTAATGAACTATAATTCCATGCTAGAATCTCCATTATGACACAGTCCACATGGCATCAGTCATGAGAAGCACTGGCAATATACATAGATAGGACATATAATAGAACACATAGATAATACAGATAGTTAGTGCTGATTGATAGTACAAATTGATAGGACAAATTGATAGGACAAATTGATAGTACAGAGAGTAGCAGTGGAGGCTGATGAACCTTAATGAAAGAGGATGGCTCATATTAAT
Source organism: Umbra pygmaea (assembly GCA_016801145.1). Taxonomy (NCBI): domain Eukaryota; kingdom Metazoa; phylum Chordata; class Actinopteri; order Esociformes; family Umbridae; genus Umbra; species Umbra pygmaea. The sequence goes on along the minus strand of JACXGM010010315.1, from coordinate 22,449 downwards.
GTCTTGACTGGAGTAAATGGAATGGAGTTAAAGAAGAGAGGGAGTGATAGAACTCTAAGTCTAGCGTTATGGAACTGAATTGAAAAAGTAATCCAGAGAGAGGACAAAGGAGAGCGAGTCAACCAGAAAGAGAAGAGGGATGAGAAGGTAATTGCTGTTCCTGGTGATTTTTGATGGATATTTTAGTCTGATATAACCAGTCATACTGATTTGTTTCTTATATTTCTTTTCTTCTTTTTCTTTCTTTTCTGTTTTTTTCTTTTCTTTCTTTCTGTTCTTTTTTCTTTTCTTCCTTTTCTTTTCTGTTTCTTTTTTATTTTCTTTCTTTCTTTTCTTTCATTTCTTTCTTCACCAACATCTCAGCTCCCCTGCCTGTCCTCAGTTTTACACCCACCCAGACCATCAGCCTATGCTGTGTGGAATTAGCTTTGTGCCTGGGGGTTTTTGGCACTGAAACTGCTCTTGGCTCAGCTTAACTGTTACTTCCTTGTCTTCTTATCATCACTGGATCCTTTCGCTGACCTTGCTCCAGGTGCTTCCAACAGGGGTGAAGTCCATTCATTCACATGGTAAGGTGGATCTATCAGTTCCTGGTTGAGGAACATGGAAATAAAAACACATAAAATAATAGGTATGACACCTGAAACCTAGACTGAATGACAGACAGGTTTTACTCTCTCATTTGGTATCCTTCTCTTCCCTCCATCTCCTATGACCTGTCTTCTTTTGTCCTGCATTTCCTTCTCTCTTACCTCCCCAGTCTCTACAGTATAACAGTTTTCATCCGAAGCTGGACTCTTCAGAGTTTGACGTGTGTGACTCCCTCGTGGCATTGCAGACTCTCCAACTACAGAGAAGAGTGTCACGAGCTCTGTGTCATGAACCATTGTTCACCATGGTGATACGGGCCAAACAATAGACACCATCCACTCACAGGGAAACAGTATTCGTAATGATAACTCTTCTCTCTTTCATAGATGTTGTATAAATCATTCAAGGCTTGGGGTAGCATTTATCTATGGAATATACCATTGTTGTTTTCTTTACAATGTGGGCATGTTAATGTCATTTGTAAGAACAAGGCCATCCAAGCTATTTTTTCCATTATATCTTAAAGATCAGTATTAGGTCTCACTGCACTCAGGTGCATGAACACAAAAATACAGTAAATGAAGTCGGGGAGTCGGGAACTTAGATGGCTACAGCAAAGGAGCTTGTCTTTATTGACATACTGTATACACATATTGTAAATCACAATAACATATTGTAAACTTTATAGACATAAAGTACATTATATTTGCATGGTCCATTCAGCCTCTGTACACTACATTAACACCACATACACATATCGTACACTAAATTAAAGGTAAAATATGTAGTTTTCCAAAACAATAACAAAAGATGTACTTTGCATTAAAAAAGCAAACATCACTATACCTATATTATATATATTTCTTAGTTGTGTACTTACATTATCCTAAATGTTTCCACCAACCTTCAAACCCAGAGAAATTTTATAATATAATTCGAAGACACAGGACGGTTCATTTAGTCTTCTGTCAATGGCGTCATATAACCTTTGACTGCTCTAGTTTTTCTAAGTTCCATAGAACTGCCAAACATAACGTGAATAAAGTTAAAATATTTTTAACAATACATTACTTTGTCAGTGAAATATTTTCAGCCGGAAACGCTAGATTGGAAGGTTGTCATTGACGACGATAACAAAACCCATGATCCCGCTACTTCCCGACGTCATCCAAGTACATCTGCCATGTTTCGATTGAGAGACCCCTAGCGGCCAAAAACTACATATTGTACGTTTAAAGTGGATATTTGTAGAAATAAAATCAAAACAAATTTTTCTTTCAAGTGACCAGCTTATAAAAGCTGTAATTAGTTCTGTTTTTACTCTGTGAAATAATTGTCTCAGCCGCTCCGCTCCCATTCCAGTGCTCCAGCTCTCCATAGTTTTGAAGAAGCACATGTTACCCTATTAGTATGCACACCAGGTTGAGGTGAAGTAATCAAGGAGTATATTTAAGTCCCTAGCACCTGAGTAGAGTGTGGGTTATTGTTTCTGTTTCATATCTCTATGATTGTGGAGTATTGTTATATATTTTACGCTTTACCTTCTATAGCGCTGTGCTTATGTTTTGTGAACTTTATGCACTAACAGTATTTTGTTGACTATGGAGTACCTGCTTGGATACTTTTGTTTCTGGTTAATGCAGTAAAGACCCATTTATTTGTGACCTGAATCCTGCGTCTGTCTCCTATTCTACTCACTGCAAGACATATATTGTTACAATAATACACATATTCCACAAATACCACCATTAAAAAACTTCATACACATATTGTACACCACATTAACATACTGGATACACATATTCTACATTACTTTGACATATTGTAAACAGACAAAGTCACAATATATTATGTTTTTGTGTCTGTGAGTGTGTGTCTGTGTCTTAGTGGAAACAATTTAATTTTGCATTTAATACACAAAATGCATAACAAAAGTATGGAAAAAGCATGTCAAGCAACATTCATTTGTTCTGCATTATTGATAAGAATGATGCCATTGTCTTACTCATATAGCCTTTGCATTGTTACATATAAAAATGTACCCACATTTGAAAAACGTTTTCAACAACATATATGTATATCTTATTTGGAGATTTGACAGTTCGTAACAGAAAATGTAGACAGATTTAACAAAAACAACTTTAGGAATTAAGCTCAGAACTATAGCTTAATTCCTTCTACACCTGTTTCTGTTAAATTTAATCAGTTTTGTCCTATCAACATACGCTCACCTAAAGGATTATTAGGAACACTCCGTCAATTTCTCATTAATGCAATTATCTACTCAACCAATCACATGGCAGTTGCTTCAATGCATTCAGGGGTGTGGTCCTGGTCAAGACAATCTCCTGAACTCCAAACTGAATGTCAGAATGGGAAAGAAAGGGGATTTAAGCAATTTTGAGCGTGGCATGGTTGTTGGTGCCAGACAGAGTATTTCACAATCTGCTCAGTTCCTGGGATTTTCACGCACAACCATTTCTAGGGTTTACAAAGAATGGTGTGAAAAGGGAAAAACATCCAGTATGCGCCAGTCCTGTGGGCGAAAATGCCTTGTTGATGATAGAGGTCAGAGGAGAATGGGCCGACTGCTTCAAGCTGATAAAGGGCAACTTTGACTGAAATAACCACTCATTACAACCGAGGTATGCAGCAAAGCATTTGTGAAGCCACAACACGCACAACCTTGAGGCGGATGGGCTACAACAGCAGAAGACCCCACCGGGTACCACTCATCTCCACTACAAATAGGAAAAAGAGGCTACAATTTGCCAGAGCTCACCAAAATTGGACAGTTGAAGACTGGAAAAATGTTGCCTGGTCTGATGAGTCTTGATTTCTGTTGAGACATTCAGATGATAGAGTCAGAATTTGGCGTAAACAGAATGAGAACATGGATCCATCATGCCTTGTTACCACTGTGCAGGCTGGTGGTGGTGGTGTAATGGTGTGGAGGATGTTATATAGGCCCCTTAGTGCCAATTGGGCATCGATTAAATGCCACGGCCTACCTGAGCATTGTTTCTGACCATGTCCATCCCTTTATGGCCACCATGTACCCATCCTCTGATGGCTAATTCCAGCAGGATAATGCACCATGTCACAAAGCTCGAATCGTTTCAAATTGGTTTCTTGAACATGACAATGAGTTCACTGTACTAAAATGGCCCCCACAGTCACCAGATCTCAACCCAATAGAGCATCTTTGGGATGTTGTGGAACGGGAGCTTCGGTGCCCTGGAAGTGCATCCCACAAATCTCCATCAACTGCAAGATGCTATCCTATCAATATGGGCCAACATTACCAAAGACTGCTTTCAGCACCTTGTTGAATCAATGCCACGTAGAATTAAGGCAGTTCTGAAGGTGAAAAGGGGTCAAGCACTGTATTAGTATGGTGTTCCTAATAATCCTTTAGGTGAGTGTATATTGTCATTGATAATTAGTACCTGTTTGTTATTGTTGTTTCAACATGCCCTGGCTATATACCTACAAGGTCACCAGGCTTTATCTGAAAATTGGTGTATTATATAATATGTTACATCCGTTAACCAAAAACTATTTTGAAAGTTTTAGGAAATCTAAAATGTGTTCTTATCTAAAGATTTTCAAAATAATATCCAGATTAAGTGCTGCCTGCATGGATGGTGTGGCTTTAGTCTCTGAGGACATGAATATACGTGTAAGTATTACTCTGCCATACAATGTCTGTCTTAAGACTTTTTATAAAAGGGACATTTGGCTTAGTGGTTAATCGTCACAATGTTAAATGGTTCCAGGTAAGCCTCTAAAAAGGTAAAGCACCTTTCAGTTATAGAGAAGGTACTTCACAAGAAGTGACAATGTTGTTTTTAAAAGGTGATTAATTTCCTGCGTTATTAAAGCATAATTTCCTTTCCATGTTACTTTGATTCTTTTTTTTTCTGTATATAAATAATGCAGGGTCTTAATGTGACAAGATCAGTTCTTTGAAAATGTATATTTGTTTGTCAAGATGTGTATGCCTCAGTTGAAAGGGAAAACACTTGGAGCATTGTGTTTCTAGCAGGGTGTTTTTTCAAATCCCACAGAGGGACCGTGTAAAAATATTTGCATGTAGGTGATTTCGGATACAAGTGGCTGCCTTTAGGAAAGACATTGTTTGGGCCAGTAATTCTCTAACCCAGTGGTTTCAATCCTCTCCTTGGGGCACGCCAGATGTTCCACAGTTTAGCTGTAGCCAATGAATTAGCTCGACGGATTCACTAATCAAGGGCCTGATCATTAGAAGATGAGTTGAATCAGGTGTGCCAGCTCAGTGGTTACAGGTAAACTGTGGAACGTCTGGTGTGCCCCAAGGAGAGGATTGAAAACAACTGCTCTAACCTCTCCACTGTGATTTGAGGACCAATGGTTTAGCCCAGAGGTCTTCAACTCTAACACTACGGGGTCCGGAGCCTGCTGGTTTACCTCAACATTAATTGGACTCACCTGGTGTCCCAGGTCTAAATAGGTGTCCCAGGTCTAAATAGGTCTCAGAATATAGGGTTGCAATGAAAAAGTGGAGTAGATCTGGCTTTGAGGTCCAGGAGTTGATACCCCTGGTTTAGGCCATTAGGCCTGAGTTGCCTTCAAATGTCAAACCGCACAGGTGTCAAACCGGTTCCACGGAGGGCCTAGTGTATGCTGGTTTTTGGTCTTTCCTTTCAATCAGAGCCCAATTAAGATCTAGACTGCCAGGTGAGGGGAGATCCTAACCAATTGGTGACCTAATCAATCAGTCAGGTACAAGGTAAAAGCAAAAACCTGCATACACTAGGCCCAATGTGGAACCGGTTTGACACCCCTGGTCTAAAGAGTACAGCCGTGTCACAGACACACATTAAGCCCAGTCCTGGACTACATAGATGAAGCTCTATGGAGCACTCCACTCACATTGATTTTTTTTGTCCAAGGCTAAGTATAATCTTTGTCCTCAAAATCAGCTCCTGTGAGGTGTTTAACTCCATTCCATTTACTCCAGTCCAGACGTTAATATGAGCCTATTCTCTGTGGTAACACCATGGAGAGCTGAGACATGGCAGTAGCTGCCTAAAGCTTTAGAGACAGATTAGAAACATGCCTGATGGGGAATCTGTCATTATTCTGACAACCCTGCTGTAATATACACACACTGTAAACATCTTATTAAATCACTAATGTCAGGTCACGCCAACATATTCTCATTCATGTATCTGTGTCAGATGCCATTTAAACTTTAGCTTTTCATTAAATGCTTCACTAGGCACCTCATTAGCTGCTTATTAGTAATTAGACAGCCTGGTCTAATTGGCAAATTATTGTTTTTCTACAGAGTGCATTGTTACAAATTTGCTTAAATGGCAGATGTTTCCCATGCTCAACACTATGTACACACTCTTGGGTTAAGATGATCTGTTTGATTATATTGAATTATCTGTGTGTGTGAGACGTTAAGCCTTTGCTGTCTTCTCTGGACCATAGGTGATGTGTAGATTCAGGTGGGGTCTCTAGACCAGTGGTTTTCAATCCTCTCCTCTGGGCACACCAGATGTTCCACAGTTTAGCTGTAGCCACTGAACTAGGTCTTCTCTGGAACATAGGTGATGTATACATGGGTGTGGGGTTTTCTCCAGGACATAGGTGATGTGTACATGGGGGTGGAGTCTTCTCTAGAACATAGGTGATGTGTACATGGGTGTGGGGTCTTCTCCTGAACATAGGTGATGTGTACATGGGGGTGGGGTCTTCTCTGGTTTACAGGTGATGTGTGCATGGGTGTGGGGTCTTCTCCAGAACATAGGTGATGTGTACATGGGGCTGGGGTCTTCTCGGGACTACAGGTGATGTGTACATGGGAGGGGGGTCTTCTCTAGAACATAGGTGATGTGTACATGGGAGTGGGGTTTTCTCTAGAACATAGATGGTGTTATAGTGGTTAGGGAGTCAGACATGTAGTCAAAATCTTGCATGTTAAATTCCCAGCTGTGCCAAATGTTGTTGTGTCCTTGAGCAAGGCACTATACCTTAAGTTGCTCCAGGGGGATGTCCCTGTATTCACTGTAAGTTGGTCTGGATAAGAGGGTCTTCTAAAATGAATAAAATGTGATGTGTAGATGGTGGTGTGGTCTCCAGAGTTGACTAAACATCTGTGACATGGCTCTGGACATGATGTGCTCCATACTAGCCTCCAAGCGAACTCCAACTACATACAGATCGAGTGGGTAAATGAGGAGGAATGTGTATGTCTCTGACCTATGTCCCTTGTTTTTCAGTGATCCACTCAAGCATGCAGAGGTAATGAACTATAATTCCACGCTAGGATCTCCATTATGATACAGTCCACATGGCATCAGTCATGAGAAGAACTGGCAATATACATAGATAGGACATATAATAGAACACATAGATAATACAGATAGATAGTGCTGATTGATAGTACAGATGGATACTACAAATTGATAGTACAAATTGATAGTACAAATTGATAGTACAGAGAGTAGCAGTGGAGGCTGATGAACCTTAATGAAAGAGGATGGCTCATATTAATGTCTTGACTGGAGTAAATGGAATGGAGTTAAAGAGGAGAGGGAGTGATAGAACTCTAAGTCTAGCGTTATGGAACTGAATTGAAAAAGTAATCCAGAGAGAGGACAAAGGAGAGCGAGTCAACCAGAAAGAGAAGAGGGATGAGAAGGTAATTGCTGTTCCTGGTGATTTTTGATGGATAGTTTAGTCTGATATAACCAGTCATACTGATTTGTTTCTTATATTTCTTTTCTTCTTTTTCTTTCTTTTCTGTTTTTTTCTTTTCTTTCTTTCTGTTCTTTTTTCTTTTCTTCCTTTTCTTTTCTGTTTCTTTTTTATTTTCTTTCTTTCTTTTCTTTCATTTCTTTCTTCACCAACATCTCAGCTCCCCTGCCTGTCCTCAGTTTTACACCCACAAAGACCATCAGCCTATGATGTGTGGAATTAGCTTTGTGCCTGGGGGTTTTTGGCACTGAAACTGCTCTTGGCTCAGCTTAACTGTTACTTCCTTGTCTTCTTATCATCACTGGATCCTTTCGCTGACCTTGCTCCAGGTGCTTCCAACAGGGGTGAAGTCCATTCATTCACATGGTACGATGAATCTATCAGTTCCTGGTTGAGGAACATGGAAATAAAAACACATAAAATAATAGGTATGACACCTGAAACCTAGACTGAATGACAGACAGGTTTTACTCTCTCATTTGGTATCCTTCTCTTCCCTCCATCTCCTATGACCTGTCTTCTTTTGTCCTGCATTTCCTTCTCTCTTACCTCCCCAGTCTCTACAGTATAACAGTTTTCATCTGAAGCTGGACTCTTCAGAGTTTGATGTGTGTGACTCCCTAGTGGCATTGCAGACTCTCCAACTACAGAGAAGAGTGTCACGAGCTCTGTGTCATGAACCATTGTTCACCATGGTGATACGGGCCAAACAATAGACACCATCCACTCACAGGGAAACAGTATTCGTAATGATAACTCTTCTCTCTTTCATAGATGTTGTATAAATCATTCAAGGCTTGGGGTAGCATTTATCTATGGAATATACCATTGTTGTCTTTTCTTTACAATGTGGGCATGTTAATGTCATTTGTAAGAACAAGGCCATCCAAGCTATTTTTTCCATTATATCTTAAAGATCAGTATTAGGTCTCACTGCACTCAGGTGCATGAACACAAAAATACAGTAAATGAAGTCGGGGAGTCGGGAACTTAGATGGCTACAGCAAAGGAGCTTGTCTTTATTGACATACTGTATACACATATTGTAAATCACAATAACATATTGTAAACTTTATAGACATAAAGTACATTATATTTGCATGGTCCATTCAGCCTCTGTACACTACATTAACACCACATACACATATCGTACACTAAATTAAAGGTAAAATATGTAGTTTTCCAAAACAATAACAAAAGATGTACTTTGCATTAAAAAAGCAAACATCACTATACCTATATTATATATATTTGTTAGTTGTGTACTTACATTATCCTAAATGTTTCCACCAACCTTCAAACCCAGAGAAATTTTATAATATAATTCGAAGACACAGGACGGTTCATTTAGTCTTCTGTCAATGGCGTCATATAACCTTTGACTGCTCCAGTTTTTCTAAGTTCCATGAACCGTTAAACATAACGTGAATAAAGTTAAAATATTTTTAACAATACATTACTTTGTCAGTGAAATATTTTCAGCCGGAGACGCTAGATTGGAAGGTTGTCATTGACGACGATAACAAAACCCATGATCCCGCTACTTCCCGACGTCATCCAAGTACATCTGCCATGTTTCGATTGAGAGACCCCTAGCGGCCAAAAACTACATATTGTACGTTTAAAGTGGATATTTGTAGAAATAAAATCGAAACAAATTTTTCTTTCAAGTGACCAGCTTATAAAAGCTGTAATTAGTTCTGTGTTTACTCTGTGAAATAATTGTCTCAGCCGCTCCGCTCCCATTCCAGTGCTCCAGCTCTCCGGAGTTTTAAAGAAGCACATGTTACCCTATTAGTATGCACACCAGGTGGAGGTGAAGTAATCAAGGAGTATATTTAAGTCCCTAGCACCTGAGTAGAGTGTGGGTTATTGTTTCTGTTTCATATGTCTATGATTGTGGAGTGTTGTTATATATTTTACGCTTTACCTTCTGTAGTGCTGTGCTTATGTTTTGTGAACTTTATGCAGTAACAGTATTTTGTTGACTATGGAGTACCTGCTTGGATACTTTTGTTTCTGGTTAATGCAGTAAAGACCCATTTATTTGTGACCTGAATCCTGAATCTGTCTCCTATTCTACTCACTGCAAGACATACATTGTTACAATAATACACATATTACACAAATACCACCATTAAAAAACTTCATACACATATTGTACACCACATTAACATACTGGATACACATATTCTACATTACTTTGACATATTGTAAACAGACAAAGTCACAATATATTATGTTTTTGTGTCTGTGAGTGTGTGTCTGTGTCTTAGTGGAAACAATTTAATTTTGCATTTAATACACAAAATGCATAACAAAAGTATGGAAAAGCATGTCACGCAACATTCATTTGTTCTGCATTATTGATAAGAATGATGCCATTGTCTTACTCATATAGCCTTTGCATTGTTACATATAAAAATGTACCCACATTTGAAAAACGTTTTCAACAACATATATGTATATCTTATTTGGAGATTTGACAGTTCGTAACAGAAAATGTAGACAGATTTAACAAAAACAACTTTAGGAATTAAGCTCAGAACTATTTTGCACAAGAGAAGTCATAAATCATGTATGACATCCTGTGCAGGAAATATCATTATGGATGATAGAGCAAAATGCCCGGGATGATTATAAAAGATACACGTTTAGAACACAACTAACAACAACATTTTTTTCTGGCTACCAGAGGATTAAATAACCCAAACTGTAAATAACAAGATCAACATTTCTTCCAGTTTCATTCTATTTTCAAATCAGGCACACCCACGTGGTGTTGCAACTTTGACCTAACTTACTCACGTCATCTTTCTGTCTGTAGGGTACATGTAAGTAAAAAAATAGTTAAAAAGCGAAGTCTGGCATACATATGTATAAACAGTGACGTTTAGAACACAGGACAATATGCGTTTACAAGAAAAAGGCAAATCATGTGGCCCCAATATTAATTTATTTATGTTAGAAAGTCTTGTGCAAATCAATTATACTGCACAATAGTGTAATGTCATCACATCCTGACGTTTCTTCAAAACATGACCCAACATGTCCATGCTTGACATACTTCCTGGGAACATTGCACACTGGGAAGTGAAGTCCACTGACATGGATGTATCACATGTAGCCTGAAAGCCTATCGGCATTCATGTATTCCATTCAGACCACGTTGCCAACCGGCTGGCAGTCGGAAGAGCTTCTGCAAAAGGTAGCATCTTCTCGCTCCAGACTGCAGCCGTGGGTGGTCCGGCGGTCCTTCGGGGACGGCTCCAGGCTGCAGCGGAAGCAGAAAGCGTACAGGAAAGCCACCAGAAGCAGGAAACAGACCACGCAGAAGATGAGGACGATCAGGATGGTGTGCACCTGCATGTGCTCATCTTCCACCGATGGGTACGTGGTTGGGGTCACGGGGATGGCTGGGGTCAAAACAGGTTTAGAGATCATAGTAGGTGACCGAGGGTCACCAGAGGTGAGAAAGGGCACTGCTGGCATTGTTGATTGTTTGGCTTGTTGTCTTGGTGGTCAAATATGTGATGCCAATGAAAATGCTTCTGTCAGCTGTGAGGGAGAGTGTTACTAACGTTAAATCTGTTGATTCATTCATCTACTATTAAACAGTCCACACTGGATTTTTACACTCACCGACCACTTCATTAGGTACACCTGTTCAACTGCACGTTAACGCAAATATCTAATTAGCCAATAACGTGGCAGCAAGTCACTGCATTTAGGCATGTAGACATGGGCAAGACATTAAGTTCAAGCATCAGAATGGGGAAGAAAGGTGACTGAAGTAACTTTGAACGTGACATGATTGTTGGTGAGTATTTCAGAAAGTATGGATCTACTGGGATTTTCTCGCACAACCATCTCTAGGGTTTAGAGTGAACGACGGTTCTCTGGGCGAAAATGCCTTTTTGATGGTAGAGGAGATTTGCCAGACTGATTCGAGCTGATAGAAAGGCAACAGTAACTCAAATAACCCCTTGTAACAATTAAGGTATGCAGAAGTGCGTCTCTGAATGCACAATACATCGAACCTTAAAGCAGATGATCTACAACAACAAAAGACCACAACAGGACACTGAGGCAATAATTTGCATGGGCCCACCAAAACTAGATTGGAACAATCTTGTCTGATGATTGTCGATTTCTGCTGCAACATTCAGATGGTATGAGGCCCCGAATTCTTGCAGGTGGTATAGCTGCCCACTCATCTTGGCAAAGTGCCTCGATGTCATGGATGTCATGTTACTTGGTCTACCTGATCTTGGCTTGGTATCAAGAGATCCTTGAATCTTTCACTTTTTAATAAGTGATTGAACAGTACAGATTGGCATTTTCAAGACTTTGGGTATCTTTTTTTATCCATTTCCAAATTTATGCAGTTCCTGTACATTATTGCGCAATGTCTTTTGACAGTTCCTTTCTGCTCCCCATGGCTTAGTATCTTGTCTGCTCAGTGCATCCATGTGAGAGCTAACCAACTCCTTTACTATTTATTCACGGACACTTATTGCAATTTAAAATGCCACAGGTGTGGGAAACTAAACTTTAATTGATATTTTAACCTGTGTGTGTCACCTTGTGTGTCTGTAACAAGGCCAAAATCTCACAATTGCTACCAAGGTATGAGCACAACTGTATATAAGAAAAGTATGAACATAGCGTATAGGTACTGGTAGGTTAGGACCAGTGGTGTAGTCTACGTGATACATGGATTTATATATTACAGTTTTCTGGTTTTATAGGTGTCTTCCAGGGAGGATAGTGAGGACCCAATGACAATGACACTATCAATGCCAGTCCCTTTGCAGAGCCATTCGGTCAGCCATCGTTGAGTTACCATACCTGACAGAGACAGTAATGCATCCTTTCAGTGTACTCTTCATGGTGCCTCTGTACAAAACAGTGAGAGCACTTTGGGACAGTACAAATGTTTCCAGTCTCCTGAGGCTGTAAAAATGCTGCCATGCCTTCTTCACCATGGTGGGTGTGTGTAGTGACCAATACAGCCTCTCAGACATGTGGACTCTTATGCACTTGAAGTCTGTGACCCTCTGAATGCCGTCTTCATTGATGAGGGTAGGAGTGGGATCAGACTTTTTCACTCTTTAGTCCACGATAATCTTTCTTGACATTGAGGGAGAGGTTTTTCACCCGGCACCACGCCGCTAGTGTATTTACTATCTCTCTGTAGTCTGTCTCGTCTTCATTCGTGATCAGGCCTATAACAGTAGTGATGTCAGTGAACTTGATGATCTTGTTAGAGCTGTGGGTGGCAACACAGTTGTGGGTGTACAGGGAGAACAGGAGGGGCTGGGATCACAGCCCTGTGGTGCCCCTATGTTGAGAATCCATGTAGATGTTGTTGCCCACCTTCACAACCTGACGGCGGCTAGTCAGACAGTCCAGGATCTATGGAGATGGTGGAGTTTAGGCCTAAGGCCGTGAGCTTTCTGATGAATAGGGAGGGCAACTTGAGGATGAAGGCCAAACTGTAGTCAATTAACAGCATCCTCACATATGTATTCCTTTGTCCAGGTGGATAAGAGCGGTGTGCATTGCGGTGACGATGGCATCGTCTGTTGATCTGTCAGGGTGGTAGGTGAAGTGAAGTGGGTCCAGTGTGTTGGGGAGGGAGGAGACAATGTGATCTTTGACTAGCCTCTTGAAGCACTTCATGATGACAGAGGGGAGTACTACGGGACGATAGTCGTTTAGCTCCATCACTTTCCCTTGATGGGGATTTCTTGAAGCAGAGTGGGATGTTGGCTTGGTGGAGGGAGCATCCCTTGAACATATCCATCCATTAGTTTAGTTTACTTTTATTTTACCAGGCAAGTTGACTGAGAACTTATTGTAATTTGCAGCAACGGCCTCGAAAAAATAGGGGGAAGGAAGTGGCCAACTGAAAGCAGGGGACGATTAGGTTGCCATGATGGAAATTTGTCCAGGACACAGAGGTTAACACCCCTACTTTTACGATTAGTGCCATAGGATCGTAAATGACCACAGAGATTCAGGACACTCTTATCCCATTGGAAAAACTGCACCCTGCACAGGGAAGATGTCCCCTTCACTGCCCTGGGGCATTGGGATTGATCTTTAGAGGGTGAAGTGCCCCCTGCTGACCCTCCAACACCACTTCCAGCAGTATTTGGTCTCCAATTTCGATGCTGATCAGTCCCAACCATGCTTAGGTTCAGACGAAAACCAGCAGTGGGGTACATGGTGCTATGAAGCTGATGCTGATATGACCACAGTGTACCAATCTTCTAATGCCTACTTCCAGCAGGATAATGCGCCATGTCACAAAGCTCATCTCAAACTGTTTTGTGAACATGACAATGAGTTCACTGTACTCAAATGACCTCCACAGTCACCAGATCTCAATCCAATCGAGCACGTTTGGGATGTTGTGAAATGGGAGATTTGCATTATTGATGTAATAATGTCAATATGAACCAAAATCTCTGAGGAATGTTTCCAGCACCTTGTTGAATCTATGTCACATAGAATTAAGGCAAAAGGGGGTCCAACCCGGTACATGTACCTAATGAAGTAGCCAGTGAGTGTACATCTACTGTTAGTCTGTCCAGTGTTAGCCTGCTATGCCACAGTAATCCCTGCTACATTTAAATTCTAATACAAACAATGTGGATAAATATTTAAACCATTAATTTTAGGAGAATTTAAAACAATTCTCAATCATAAGCAGGTGCACACTGAACAAATATGCTGCTTTACATAAATCAAGCTCAAACATTTACCTCAAGCGCCATGCCGTTCATTTCTAGAGTAACTTTTCTCAAAGGACCAAGACAATACACTCACGCCCTCTCATTCACTATCATTCTTCCTCTCAATTCTTACCAATAACGTCCAAGTCACTTCAATGCTTGCCTGCCGAGATCTGAAGTCTTTTTATGGTAGTCTGATACTGTTTTCTCTCATGTGTGGAGCGAAGGACAAATTGAAAACAAACTGGGGAAGGGGGGGGGACAGGCAAGGTTACCATGACAACCCTTCCTTCATGAATGTCATGACATCATCACGTGTTGGGGAAAATGAGGATAGCCACTACCAACAGTCAGCAACAGGATGTTGGAACGTTCTATTCACTAAGGAAAATAGATGTCAGCAGGCAGATGAGAGAAAAGAAAGTTCTATCAAGGTTATCAAACCTACTGGCAAATAGATTGGACCATTCAAATGACATGTTACGGTTAAAGAGGACTGTATATGTTCCGAATAGGTGTTTGCCTCTGATTGCCCTAACTCATCTATCATTTTCATCAGCACAAAGATCATCCTATGTGATTATAAACAACAATCCTGGGATATTCCATTGTGTCACCATATCTTCCCTGCACATGAACCAAATCACAGGTTGTAACACAAATCTCCTTTCTAATACTGCCATCTGTTGACTATTTGTCTGCTTCAGCATCATTGACTTCTCTATACGTGGGCCTGAGGACTGTGTTGCCTGGTACTTCACTTAAGGTAGATTTGTATATTACATATCACAGCTTTTTCCATCAAAAAACATCTCTGGACATAGTTTCAAAGCACCGCTGCAAGGGCATTTTCTTTGTCTGTGTAGAAATGCAGCTTCTAGAACAGGACTAGTGACATTCACTAGCACAGTGGTTCTCAAATCTCTCCTGAGGGTCTGCCAGCTATGCCATATATTAGATGTATCCCAGAGCTAGCATGCCTGAATATACTTGTCAACTACTCATCAAGCCCTTACCTGGTTGAATCAGTGGAGCTAGTTCAGAGCTACACCCAAACTCTGAGACAGCTGGTTGTTATCTAGGAGATGAGGGCACTAGGAAACCTGAATTGCATTTTCGCTGTCTGTCTCTTGCATGGTTGCAGAACATTCTCTCCAATAAAAGTACATTGCAGCTTATTAATACCATACCTTACCAATATATTATTTCTTTCTTAACTACCATAAAAAAGCTTAAAAACAAATAATATAGAACTATACAGTAGCATGTAGTGTGTGAAAAGAATATAGCAATATGGCTTCATTTTCTATAAAGCCAAGGATGATGAAATAATTCCTGATGTTCTAAAACTGCAATAGTGCTCGTGACTTGGTGATTAGGTACTCTAGGTCTCCAGGGCCAAGCCAACAGATATAGATCCTTTCCAAAATGGCACATTCCTGTGATATACATTTAGCTCTGAAAAAGTTAAGAGACCACAGCAAATCCTTCTTAAATTAACTCCCGTGAATAACTCTGGAATGTGATCAAGAGGAAGATGGATGGTCACAAGCCATCAAACAAAGTAAAAGTTTGCAACAGGAGTGGCATAAAGTCACCCAACATCAATGTAAAAGACTGTTGGAAAGCATGCCAAGATGCATTAAAGCCAATTAATTTTATTATACAATTATTATTCCACCAAATATTTATTTCTGTACTCTTCCTAAATTTAGTAACATTAGTATTGTGTTGTTTATTTTTTTGGATAAAACTGCATCTTTATTAATATTTAGATCATGTTTGCAAATAAATGATCTGAATGACAATATTTGAATTTAGAATTTGGGAGATATTTTGTCAGTAGTTTATGGAATAATACAAAAGTTTTCATTTTACAAAAACAAATGTATTAGTAGTAAAACATAGCTACTTTTGATTTTGAAGTGATCTATTATTTTTTTCCAGAGGTGTATACTAGTAACACAAGGCAAATATATATTAAAATATGGATATATGTATCATGGATTTCATGTAGCTTACATTATAGTAATTATATTAATTAAGCAACCAAAATGATCCTCTGGCTGGCTAAGGACAGTATTAAATTAAAACAATATCAAAACCGCAGTATCAGCATTTGAAGTAGTTTTACAAGTATAGGCAATTAGGCATTAAAAAGCATCACGCCGAACATGAAAAATATCAAGATGTTGGTTTCCTGTGTGAAAACAGAGATACTAAAATAAAGGGGATGGCCAAGCAACCAATCACATTTATGTCGTCAAGCGGTTTCTTGCATAGCATATATTATCCACAATGCACGTTGCAACCAATTGACAACGTATATGTATGAAAGAAATGCATGTGTGAACCATCTTCAACCTGTGAGCCACGATCCATCTCAGAGTCTTCTACCTCCTGTGAGCCGGCCTTTTCCTGTGAGCCACTGTGCATCTCTGAGCCATCTGCCACCTGTGAGCCACTCTCAGTCTGCACATATGTTTTGTATAGTTAAAAACTGAAGATCATTTTGATGTAGAATGTGTGATTGTCACGTTATTGTTCAGGAAAACAATAAGGTCTTCATTTACGAATTTGCATGAATAGGAATCTTCGGCCAACATTTGTCTCAGGCTTTGCTGACTACAACAGTATTGTTTTTTGCCATGGTTATTTTTTTCAACTCTTCAGAACCATTCATAATTTTTCCATCTGTTCCTGGCAGTCACATTTTTACCGCTGCATCATGCTGGCCCACAGATATTGTAGAGAGACCATACGTCCTCTTTTTCCCGGACGTTTCCTCTTTTTGGACCTAAAAAATGTGTCCGACCGGGATTTCGAAATCAACTAAAATGTCCGGGATTCGGCTTTGCTTTCTGCAGTCGTCATTCATTGTGTGCATTTTTGAGGATTTGTATTTACCACCCACTGTGGGTTAGGGTCTTCCTTCCGCTCCAACTGTCCTCTTTTTTGAAAGTTAAAATATGGTCATCCTAAGATATCGCAATTTGAAAAATATCCTTACACAGGGGACATTACACACTTGTCTATTGTTTTCTTTCAGGTATTGCGTGTCACGTTTCCTCCTTTGAATGGATAGAGACAGGCGCGAAGGTTGCAATACTCAAAGAGCACTTTTATTCAATCACCAAAACAATACTGCCACGTGGGGCTTTCTAAAGAATAAAAGGAAACACTAGGAACACGTAACAGGAGCACATTGATCGACAAGAGACATCACAAAGCAAACAACCTAAATACACTTCCTAACGAGACACAACTCAACACACCTGGGGCAATGACGTAAGAGGCACAAAGGGAACTAAGGCAACAACAGTATACAAATGGGAAGGGATATAACAGACATCACTAAAGAGACACTAGAGGGGGCCAAAACATCACACACTGGGACAGAACCATATACATAACACTCAGAACCAAAACAGTACAACCAAACCACCGTAATAATATACTGAACACAGGAGAAAGAACACAAAAGGGGAAGCAAATATACAGCCCCAACCAGGGCTGGACGTTACATTGAGAGATATTTAGTGAATGTTCTTGAGGAAATCAAGGACAGACTGACAAAGCTTGGAAGAACAGTGGCCGGTCTCTCTCGATCCAGTACTGCAGAGGTGAATTTATTTGATGACACTGTGCTACCCTTACAAAACTACAGAGATCTGGATTACCTGGAACAAAAAATGGAGGACCATCAAAGTGGAAAGGACTTGGTAAAACTCAATAACTTAGTTAACTTCATTATAATTACAGTAATTTGTTGCTTTATATTACCCATTACAAATCTCTGTTTCTATCCATCTTTGCTTCGTCCGCTTATCCGAGGTCGGGTTGTGGGGGCAGCAGCTCCAGCAGGGGACCCCAGACTAATATATTTTTTCATTCCATCTATTTTGTATTTCTAGATTACCTATCTGGGGACCATCGGTGGGTGTGATGTCCAAGTTACAACCAGGCGGATAATGGCAGCATGGATCAGCCATGTACTGGGCAGACAACTGACAAATGACGAGACCGTTTCACAACCTGAAGCTAAGAAAAGTTGTTGCAGGTACATCCATTGCGGGGGAATTCTTCACTGTAAGTAAATGGGCTGGTTTCTGCTTCTTCTATGGGTTTATTGGCGGATCGCAACCGACTCATGGTGCATATAACACCACTAACCGCACCAAAGTGTGAGGCTAGTCACAGCCCACCCAATTCAACTCCACCCAACTCAACCTACCACCCTAAGAAATTAAAATATACTGCCCACTAACCACGCCTTGCACCCCATCCCACTACCTACCCTCCCCCCTCACCTTCATAAACTCATGAATCATCTCCCTGTGACATCAGTAACACCCATAAACTCCCTAGCAGCACCCACCACAACATGTCCTAGTGTTCCTTCCCTTAACCTGACTACAGATATTCACCAAACTACACAGAAATGCCAAAAACTCAACCCTGCCCACCACCAATGAATCCTTACCAACCACACACTCATGTTTACACGTCTCAGACAACATCACCTTGTGAACACCCATACCTTCCTCCGACACCGGCCCTACAGCCTGCTCCTTCTCCACCTGCACACTCAACCCAAGGCCCCCCACTCTCTGCACCACTTCAGCATAAGTGACCTTATCCACCACCTTAACCCGCTGAGCCTCTGTTGCCCGCTTCTGAACCATACACCCCCCAAACGCAGCACTGTGCTCCCCACCACAATTGCAACACCTCACCTTGTCCCCTACCCCACACTTGCCATATACTCATGTGGACCCCCACACCTAGCACATCGACCCTACCCTCTGCACACAGCAGCCACATGCCCCATACTTCAAAAATTAAAACACCCGTGGCGGTGGCACATATTCCCTCACATAAAAATTAAAAGTGCAGTCTACTCTGCCAAGGCCTTCCAAACTCCAACAATACCATCTGACTCACCCTCTCCAGCTGTAGAATACAGTTAACCATGTCATATACTGTTTATACTACACTACCTGTCTATACTGAACTTTTTTGCACTTCTGGGTAGACACTTACAGCATTGAATTGTCTCTATACTTGTACTCTGCACAATGAAAGGAAAGGTTAATCTAAAGGTGTCTTATCAATATTAACTGTGTAGGCTAGTGAGTTTGAATATATGTCATTACCAAGTTATATCACATAAGTAATAAAACCACATTACATTTCTGTCAAAGCATGTCTACCTGAAGTGTCTACTGTGTGTTTCCATAATAAATATTGAATAATTTGGTTAATGGATATTGCTTTATTGAAACTTGTCAACCAGTGTTGGCCAAAAACACATAAAAAGAGATGTTGGAGGTCCTTCATCGCTGCAACGAGATCAATGCTCTTCCTGCATCCCAAGTCATTCCCACCGCAGTGAATGAGCAGGACATCTATACTCTTCCTCTAAGGGACCGGAAGAAGAAAGGAAGTCCGTGCCATCGAAGACCACCCCAGCTAAACCAGTGAACCTTGGCCCCCATGGTCTCTCCGGCCCTCTCTTCCCCACGACGAATGTAGCTGCTGCCCATGATCTGAAGAAGTAGACCTTAATAGCATACAATCAGAACAATGTTTTGTCATTGTCAGTACACATTTGTTAACACACATGGTTCATTTATTATTTTACTCTCTTACGGTCAATGTGTTGATTTACATATTCAAATTTAATCTAAATTATACTTTAGCTACATGGCTTACCTTTGTTAGGCTTTGTGTAAAGCAGTGCAGTTAAAAGTTGCAGTAGTATTTGAACTTATGAGGAAAGAAAAATGAAAAGGCCAACCATTAGTAATAGATATTCTTGGTGACATTTGTTATTGTTATTCTATTATCTATCTATTATTTACCAGGCCAAAGCAGAAATTTTTCTCCAAAATGATTTACTGAATAACTTTAATATGACTGACTTGTCCATTTCTCTTGCGATGTAAATTACAGTTAATGCCACTTTGTGGTTGTATTCAGAGACCATTAACGTTATACAACATGTGCATCAATTTACCATGTTAATTAGTGTCCAGCAAGCATGTTATATTTACCAATGCCTAATTTTATCGTGCTAATTATATTAATTACTAATGTTAACTAGCATTTGAATTAGCAATAATTAGCCTGTGCCTATCTCCTACCTATTGGGTAAGAATTAATATCACACATTCTTGAATATCATGGCGTTATATTTCAAAATACATAAATACTATGCAAAATGACAAAAATAATCAGAATACTTACCAAAGGTTGCTACTATGGTCTTAGTCTCTACATTCGGAACGCTGTCTATGCAAATGGTAGCAGATTTATTAAGGCGCAGCTAAGATAAAAATTACAGCTTTCAGAGACTCTGCTTCCATCACATCTACGTCATCACGCTCAGCTTGAGGCTGCGCAGTACGTTCGGCTATCATTTAAAAAGTGCCTCTATTTGGCTTCATTCTCTCTCTGTTGAAATGAATGAGATCGTGCTATCCAGTAATATATACAATCTATGGTGTCAACACCGTCTCATGAGTCATCAATATCATGTCTCTCATAACAAATAAATAAGTCTGGAGTTTTATTTTTATAATAATAAAAATAAAAATACATAAAGATCGATTGCCCTCACATAAATTATATATATTTTCTAAGGGTGGGGAGGGGGAGAGCGGGGGCCCTAAGCAGATAGTGCCTAGGTTGTCTATGCCTAGAAACGCCCCTGGTTAAAAGAATAGATAGCAGGGCAAGCCATAAACCAATCACATTTGCATACATGTTGCTATGTAAATTCATTGATCAAAGATTCCATTGCTATGGTTATGTTGCACATTTGACTCAATAAAGATGTTTCCAAGCATGCATAGTAGTTAAGTTTGTTTTAACTGGTGAACTACAATTACAAATAAACCAGATCATGGGATCACTGCATGCATTGTCCCAAACTCAAGGTCAAATTCTACATAAAGGCAAAATAAATCTCCCATAAAAAGTATCAACCATATATTTTTACGCGTCAACAATATATTGCCTACATGTCAACAGTGTTGGGGAACGTTACTTTAAAAAGTAACTAGTTACTTTACTTAGTTACTTCTCCAAAATGTTACTATGTTACCTTCTGCAGTACTTTTTATTGAAAGTAACTATGTTACATTCTGCGTTACTTTTTATTGAAAGTAACTACGTTACATTACTGCATTACTCTTTATTGAAAGTAACTAATTAAACTACTTTAAGTTACTTTAAAAAATGCTTTTTACATATGCTTTTTGGTGTGTCTCGGTTTAGTATCATACAATACTCATTGGACAAAAAAATTATCAATTTATTAACCTTCCCAAATATTTACAAGATTTGAATCAAGTTTATTGGTAACTTGATTAAGAAAGAATTATTATTTACAGAACCTGGGAGCAATTAGGGTTAACTGTCTTGCTCAAAAACAGAATGATAGAGACTTCACCTTAATAGTGTGGGGGGGATGGGTTTGAACCAGGGTCCTAATAAACAATTAGGCCACCTTGCTGCCCCTAGATAGAGATTGCCTGATCATGTCGAGTGCAGACTTGTGGTAACTACTGGGCATGATCTAATTAATTAAAATGATCAGTCCATTTCGGATGAATGTGTGAGTGTTTGTATGTAAAACCAATTTCATCTCAATGTCTGAGTATATAACAAATTTTAACTGAGTAAAGAAATACAGATAAAAATATTTATTTGAGTTACATACAATATGCAATGGGATTTGACTCCTAGTAATGCTACTGAAATGAATGGAGACACATGAAGAATACATTGAGCAGGCCTGAACCAGAAATATTGAGTCTAAAGGGTACAGTTTTGATCTGTTGGGTGGCAGAATTATAAGCATTCTGTGTGTTTACTAGCACAAATACACACGTTCCGAGTGCATGTCACTTGAATCCTCGCACACCTTATGTACTGTATGTAGAAAACTACCTGTGGCATCCCTACCCCCTTCCTGTCCCGTCCAGCGTTCGAATTCCCCGGAGTACTAGGGCCTGTGTTTCTTGCGTTTGCGCTAGTGGTTCTCTAGCCACACTCTATGTTTGAATGATTACGTCCACAGGTGCGTGAAGGCACAGCTGTGGATGGAACTGAATCATGACGGTATTTATTCACTTGTGGACAGACATACAATGTTGGTTATTGTAATGTTTGTACTGAGTGAATACTCAATCAATGTTAAATAGCACAATGTTATTTATTGACCTGTTTGACTTTCCATAAGAACAGGTAAAGAATATATCCACAGGCAGTTTTATCCAAACAAGCAGGCATAGGTCTAAACGGAATAGCTGGATGGCTAAAGTACAATAAGGGATATCCACGGGCAGAGTAATTACAC